>VZTY01029610.1:0-11702 GCA_013400935.1 Turnix velox
TTTTTTCTTCTATTTCCCCCCCTTTTTCATTATCTTTTTTCTATTTTTTCTTCCTGTTTTTCCTTTTTCTTTCTTTTTTTCCTTTTCATGTTTCTATTTTTTCTATTTTTCTTATTTTCTTATATTTTTTTTTCTTTTTTTTCAGATCATTCCCCTTTTTTTCTTATTTCCTCCCCTATATTTTCTTTTTTTTTTCCTTTATTTCTTTCCTTCTCTTTTTTTCCCCCCATTTATTAGTGGTAGGAAAAATATGTGTGTGGATGTGATGCCAGGCTCTCCTCTCTCACAGGGAGTGCAAACCAGCAGAAGGAAAGGGGGTCCCCAGGGTTATGTCCCCACAAAAGTCTGTGTCCCCACACAAGGCTGTGTCTCCACATGGGGCTATGTCCCCTCACATGGGACTGTCAGGATTTGGGTGCTGAGAAGGTTTATTCCCACTTGAAAGTGCTTAAAGCTGCTTGTAACAGGGACTCATCCCCCCACAGACAACCCACATAGGGCTGGGCAGGTTTTTATTTATTTAATTAGGATTTTTTATTTAATCAGAAGGTTGGAAGGGACCTTTCAGATCATTGAGTCCAACCAACAGCCCAAATCTGAAAATCTTTATGGCTGGAGAGGGACCTGAAGGTTCAGTCTTCCCATGAGGAGTATGATGCTCCAAATTTTGGGGCTGAAGGTTTAGTTCCACCTGAAAGAGTTGATTCACTCAAACCTGCCTCCATCAGATTCCACAAGTCCCACCTGAGCTCTACAGGTGAGGCCATAGAGAAGGTATTTAATGGCCTCCAGCTTTGGGCTGTGTCTTTGCTGGTTCCTGGTCATGGAGTTCTTCTGTTTTGACCTTAGGATTGAGTTTCTTTCTGTGNTTTCTGTTTTGACCTTCTGGGACTTAGGATTGAGTTTCTTTCTGTGCTGATCCTTTAGGATGTGGAATAAAACCTTCTTTCCATGCTGAAGGTGAGTTTTGTGGGCTGTGGGACTGATTTTGGGGGGAAATTGCAGTGAATTCATGGGCTGAGGACATGTTGTCACCTCCAGAATGTGGTGCTTGATGTTTCTCCAGGATCTGTCCCAGCATTTAGACCAAACTCTAAGTTCTCCTTTCTCTGAATGAAGGAGTTGATTCTCATCATGTCATTCTTCTCAACTAAAACCACCCAAAACAAAGAGGATCTCATCTTGGTGTAAGAGAAAACTTAATTTTAACAACCTGAGGTTGAGAAGTTGGAGATGTTTGAGTGTTTTTTGGTGAGGACACCCAATGTTGACTTGTGGCTGTTTTTCCTTCTGCATGTTGCCAAGTTTGGGGTCAAATATTTATGGGATTTGCTTTGTTTTCTTAAATGAGGACAATAAATTGAAAAGCAGAAGAAATTCTGGTGGCTGGATGTTGAAGTTCCTGCCCTGGTTCTGCTGCTGCCCCATCTCTAGAGGGATGAGAAGGTTCTGGTTGGGGATGAGGGAGACAAACCAAGCTGTTCCTGTGTGTGTGGAAGAGGTGGGATGTTGATTTTCTCGTGATTTAGAGGATTTTTGGGATTTTAAGAACCATTGCTTTCTTGGGTGGAGGTTCTACAGCCCAGCTGGTTTGAGAATGATGGAGCAAAGCAGGAAAAAAAGAGTTAAAAAGAGATTTATTGTCATTGTTCTCTTTGGAAAGTGAAGTTAAACATCTCTTGTAGCCCTTGGTACCCTGCTAAATATCAGCCAGCAGCTCCTGGCTCTGAGCAGCTCTAACCCAGAGCCAAGGGAGCCTTTAGCTAAATGAGGGAGGATTTGGATGGCAGATCTCTGTGTTTGAGAGCTCCAGTTGTGGAGTTTATCACGTGGAATTGGCTTCATATTCAGCAGGGCTTTTGATGAGAGCTGTTGAGAAGGAGCAGAGCCAGCTCCTGCTTCTGGTCCTTGCCACTCAGTGCTGCCTCTTCATTTTCTGAGCATCCCCCTCCTCCCTGGGACCTGTTTCTGACAGGAGGCTGCCACACACTTCAAAATTAATTCTCCTGGACTGTCCTCATCATTCCCCTTGTTATGCTCTCACTGGGACTTGGCTCTTTAGGGGGGAGAGAGGGAGGGAATTGGGATTGGCTCTTGATGGACCTGCCTGGCGTGAGCAAATTAAAAGTTATTCTGGTTTTAATTTGTACTAATCAGACCCTCCAGAAGTTAAGAATTGCTCCCCCATGTGTTTTTCTGGACCAGAGGACCAGGCTCACTTATTTCCATGGATTAATACGCTGCATGTTAATTATGGGATGCTGATATTAGCCGTTCTGCAGTGAGAGGGAGAGTTTAGGGACACAGAGTTAGCCTGGAGATGTAGCTGCAGATCAGATCAATTGAAATACACATTTGTGTGGTTTTAATTATTAGATTTGCCAGCAGAAAAATCATCATCATCATCATTTTCAGGAATGAATTCCCTCCTGTTAGTTGAAACATCTCATTAACTTGGAAAAACACTAATTGGGCCCTGCCTTGGCTGGGTGGGATATTTCATTCCCCTTGAAAGGCAGAGGGTTGTGTCCTGTGTGCAAGTTGAAGAGCTCAGACCAAGTTTAAGGTGATGCAGTGGGTTCCTGAGCAGAAGTCAATGAAATAAGGTGCTCAGCATAGATTTTTGGAGCCTTGGATAAAGCTTGGTGGTGGTGTGGTGCCATAAAATGTGTCCCTGCTCCTATCCTGGAGTAGAAATTTCTCCATGGAGAGCTGGGTGAGGTCCTCCTGCACCAACATTCCTGGTTCCCCAGGAGCAGAACCTGAGCTGGCAGATGTAGGTTGAGTGGGACATAATTTCAAGGGTGCAGGGTATGAAGTAGGTGAGATCTTCACCAGCTGCTTGGAGGAGATGCTGCAGAAGCTTCCAGCTTCCCTTTGCCTTGGGAACAGGGTTTTCAGGTGTTGGCATGACCCTGGAGTGAAGGTGAGCCTGTGTTTCTCCTCCAGATCCATCACAGCTGGAATATGAGAGCTTTCATGGTTCTGGAGGTTGGCACATTACTTCTCATGAATATTATATCAAGCCCAGCAAGATATCAGGTTGCAGGACATGGAGCTTTGAGGTGGTTGTGCTTTTTCCCTGCTCTGCCCAGAAGGCTGGAGCACCTGGGGGTGGAACTGGCAGCAGGAACATACTGGAAATTTGAGGGTTCATGAGCTTGCAGTGGGGACAGGACTCACTCAAGAGTCACCTCCTGCTTCCAGAGTAGCAGATCTTTCACTTCCTGCTAGTTAGAAAGACACAAATGCTCAGCAGAGGGTAGAGTTGAGGAGAAAATAAGTTGTTTTTATTTTATTTATGGAAGTCTGAAGGTTCATGAGCTTGCAGTGGGGACAAGACTCACTCAAGAGTCACCTCCTGCTTCCAGAGTAGTAGATCTTTCACTTTCTGCTAGTTAGAATGCTCAGCAGAGGGTGGAAAATAAGTGTTCTTTATTTTTTAAACCACTCTATCCTGCAGGGAAGGTGTCAAACATCTTAACCCCAACCTGCAGGTTGGATTATGTGTGTTTTGGAGAGCTGTGTCACTTGCCACCCATCAGCCAGTGGTGCTAATGAGGAGGCTGACTCTGGAGTCATCTCTCCTTCATTAATTAAAGGGTTTTGGTGCTCAGCAGCAGCAAAGAAGAATTGAGGAAGGGCTCTTGATGCAGTCACACTCACCACAGAGGGTGCTGAGTATCCATTATGGCCCCTGAAAGCCTTGTCAACATTTTTCCAAGGAAGAATGAAAATGTAAATAACTTTAAAATGATTCAGTGTCACCGTGGTATGGAAAAAGGTCAGGCTGCTGAGGACCATTTATCTCTTGGGCCGATTTAAAGAGCTTTTTTCCTATTACATTTTTTGAAATTAATGTTTTTTAAACATTACCCAAAGTAATGGTAACAATCTGGGGGGGGGGGAGGTTTATGGGATTGATCGTTACGCAGCCTGGGATTTAAATTGAAAAAGATTTGTTTTAGGTAGCTGTTGCTGGGGAGGTTTTAACAGACTTTTTGATTTATTGCTTATGAAAATGATTTAATGAAAGCAAGGTTTAACAAAAGCACAAACCCAGATCCACAAAGGGGAGGATGGGGGGGGTTCTATGGGAGTGAGTTTGGGATTATGGAAGCAGAGCTCATAGGTGTATGGAAGAGTTAAAGGATGTGAATGTGGGGGAAGCCTGAAGGGACAGAGACCTTATTTGAAGATGAAGGGTAGGAGGGATGTTAGATTGGAGGCTTAGTTTTCCTTTTGCTGTCAGGGAAGATGGAACGCTGCACAACCCTCATCACAAGGTGGGTCAAGACCTTCTTGTTGGTTTCTCTACCCCACCTGTCCTGCAGCAATGCTGAATTCAAACTCATCTTCAAGTCATCTTAATTTGAGGTTCTCATCTCCCTCTACTCTGCCCTGGTGAGGCCACATCTGGAGTGTTGTGGGCAGTTGTGGGGCCCTCAGTTGAAGAAGGGCAGGGAACTGCTGGAGAGAGTCCAGTGCAGAGACACAGAGATGAATTAAATTTTCTTTAAAGATTGTCCGGAAAGGCTGAGGGAGCTGGGGCTCTTTAGCTTGGAGAAAACTGAGGGGTGATCTCAGTCATGGTTATCAACATGGAAAGGGTGAGTGTCAGGAGGATGGAGCCAGGCTCTTCTCAATGAGCTCCAATAATAGGACAGGGGGCAATGTGTGCAAGCTGGAACATAGAAGGTTCCACATAAAAAGAAGAAATTTTATCAGGGTGAGAGAAGAGTGTCCCAGGCTGCCCAGAGAGGGTGTGGGGTCTCCTTCTCTGGGGACATCCAAACCCCACCTGGACACCTTCCTGTGTGACCTGATCTGGGTGTCCCTGCTCTAACAGGGAGATGGGACTTGATGATCTCTCCAGGTCCCTTCCAATCCCTGATATTCTGGGATTTTGTGACACCTCAGGACCTTGCTGACTAGGGAAAGGAGTGACACTTTTGAAAAGCGCTCCTCTACAGAGGAAGAATTTCAGCAGTTCTGAGTCTGGGGGGTTGGAGGTGGGGAAATAACTCTGCTCTTAATAAAAACGCTTGGCCTGTGGAGATGTCCTCACATTTTTCACCTCTGTTGCCCCTGCAACATCAAGTGTGAGGGAGCAGAGGATGCCACAGCTGGTGCTTTGCATGTAATTTTCACCCTCTTGTTAATGACCTTGCAGGGATTAGCATGGCCTTCTCCATATGCCAGTAGATTATGTCTGTTGGCAGCTGCTGCTACTGGAGCAAAATGGGATGGTTTTCATTAGGAGTGCTTGACACGAGGTTGCCCTGGGTGTCGTCAATCCTAAACTGTCAGAGCCTTTGAATACAGCAGCCCACAGATGTGATTTATTGGACATGCTGCTGCTTTGCTGAAAATGTGGCATTTTTAAGTCAGCAAGGGCTTGCACAAGTGTGAAAGGGAAAGGACCTCCTTGCTCTTCCCTCCTTGCTCACCCTCCCACCCTGCACAGTTCTGGGGGGAAAATCTGCCCTCAAATGACTGAGATGGGGGCTTGGATGAAATAATCTCCCTGCCCTCTTGAGTGTAGCTATTTAGTAGCAAATACATCTGTGTTTGTGTTTAGAGGAGGGGAAAAAGTTTGTTTGGTTTTTTTTAATAGAATCATAGAATGGTTTGGGTTGAAAGGGACCTTTAAGATCATCTAGTTCCAACTCTCCTGCCATGGGAAGGGACACCTCCCACTACACCAGGTTGCTCAATGCCTCATCCAGCCTGGCCTTAAACACCTCCAGAGATTGAGGGGGCATCCACAACTTCTTCCTGTCTCTCACCACCAGGATGGTCGAGAACTTCTTCCTTTTCTCCAGCTTAAATCTCCCCTCTTCCAATTTACATCCATTACTCCTACCATCCTGGACCCTATTAAAAGTCCTACCCCAGCCTTTCTGTAGCCCCCTTCAGGTATTGAGAAGCTACTATGAGGTCCCCCCTGAGCCTTCTCTTCTCCAGGCTGAACCCCAAGTCCTTCAGCCTGTCCTCAGAAGTGAGATGCTCCAGCCCTCTCATCTTTGTGGTCCTCCTCTGGACCCTCTCCAACACCTTCAACTTACAAGTATGTTCAGAACTAGCATCAATATCCACCTTGAATTTAGAGGTGGGAAGGAGCAAAGAGTCTGTTCCTCAGTGTTGAAATATGACTTGATCTTGAAACAGTTTTGTTTTTATGATGAAGAAAATGTTCAGAACTAACACAGAGCTCTACCCCTGCTAATTCAAGCAAATTTCAGTATTACCTTATTCCTGTAACTGAATCATGTAGGCTGAGTGGGAAACTCTAGGGTGCAGGTCAGAAGGTAGAGGAGATCTTCACTCAGCAGCCTGGAGGAGATGCTGTAGAGGCTTCCAGCTTCCCTTTGCCCTGGTAGGGACCAGGCTCTGTGTGTTCAGCAAGGTTATTAATCCTCTCTTCATCCTGTTTTTTAAAATAAGCAGTTTAAAGGAGGCTGCCAAAGATGATAGGACACAAATCCTTGTCTTTCTTTTGGATTTGTAGCAGCAAAGCTTGAACTCTCCCTCAACAGAGGAAGGGTGTAGGATTCTCCTGGTGTCACCAGGAGTATCCACACAGCTACCCCATGGGATTCAGTAGTGGGGTTTAGGGCTTAGAGATCCACCCATCACTGATGGGATGTGGTTTTATTGAACTTCAGACTCAAGTGAGGGACCAGCTGCTGTGAGAGAGGTTTTGGAGCTCTTTGCTCTGCTTGACTTTGTGTTCCCTCTCAAGAACTTTCCCTTCAAGCAGCTTCACTGCAGTCTCACTACTTAATGACTCTCTTTGTAAGGTCAGTGACCACCAATTAAGTATTTCAGGCATGCTAGAAGAGGAAGAACACCCCTGGAATACACCAAATACAATTAATTCCCAGTAAATTGTCCTTATCAATGGATAATTATGTTATAGGCAATAGTTTTGATTAAATCTCAATGAAATTTGCATCTGAGTTGGAAGTAACAGTGTAAAGTTAAGTGAATTTTGCTCATTGTTCATTGTAATGCAAAAATTAGGGATGGAGCAACANCAGCAGCAAAGCTTGAACACTCCTGTGTCCCTCCCTCAACAGAGGAAGGGCGTTGGATTCTCCTGGTGTCACCAGGAGTATCCACACAGCTACCCCATGGGATTCAGTAGTGGGGTTTAGGGCTTAGAGATCCACCCATCACTGATGGGATGTGGTTTTATTGAACTTCAGACTCAAGTGAGGGACCAGCTGCTGTGAGAGAGGTTTTGGAGCTCTTTGCTCTGCTTGACTTTGTGTTCCCTCTCAAGAACCTTCCCTTCAAGCAGCTTCACTGCAGTCTCACTTCTTAATGACTCTCTTTGTAAGTTCAGTGACCACCAATTAAGTATTTCAGGCATGCCAGAGGAGGATGAACAGACCTAAAATACACCAAATATGATTCATCCCCAGTAAATCATCCTTATCAATGGGTAATTATTTTATAGGCAATAGTTCTGATTAAATCTCAATGAAATTTGCTTGTGGAACATCTGAATTGGAAGTAATAGTGTGAAGTTAAGTGGATTTTGCTCACTGTTCATTGTAAAGCAAAAATTAGGGATGGAGCAACACAAATGCCCAACAAAGTGCTAAAAAAAATAGGGGGGACAGAAAACCCTGAACTTTTAATCTGATTTATTGGACAATATCAGAAATCCAAACCCCCCCAGTAGCCATAGAGTTAGTCAGGACACTCTGGATCCTTGACTACATTTTTTTAATGAAGTGCAAGTCTCTAACCAGAAGACACTAAAAAGCAATTGCATTAAATCAGGAGCTACGTTTTGACTTTATGGATTGTTTATGGGATCTTTCCTTTATTAATTCTTTATCCTTTAATATTATAAAGGATTTGCCTCTCCAATAAATAATGTAAAGTTGCATTACATCCTCTTTGGCTTAAAATTTTAATATTCCTATTGCCCATCTCCATAAAGAAATTGTATTTGAGGTCATTGCATATGTACAGCTGCAGGCAGAGCCCTAATGGAATTACTATTCCAGCAAGGGTGAGATTAGTGTGAATGCCAAGAAACTTACCCCTCTGTCAGGGGAAAAGGTAAAAGTTCAGAGTTCAGCTTGCATCCAAATTATTTATCTCCCTAATAACTTAATAGATTGAATATATTACTTGTCAGTGACCTTGATGTACAACAGTAAAGACCCCCTGGTTGTGTCAGAAAATATACAAGACTATAATAAGCAGCAGGGATGTCTCGAGAATAAAAACATATTCTTTATGGTAATGAAGTCTCTGCCCACAAGGACAGAGCAAGGGCAGGAAGGCATTTAAATATGAGCACTTCGGGTTGTGGATAATGAGAGGTTTTCCCTCAAAATCAGCTGAGGAGATGCTGGTGGAAGAAATTATGCCCTAGGATGTCCCCCAGTGCAATGGGTCCCTCCCCACAGGACAAGGGATGGCTCATAGAATGGTTTGGGTTGGAAGGGACCTTCCAACCCCCCTGTCATGGGCAGGGACATCCTGCCCTAGGTCATAGAATCATAGAATTCTATGGGTTGGCTTGTCCAGACACATGTTACATCCCACAACCCTCCTACAACCACTCCACACAGTCACTCCTTTGCTTTTGTCAGCTTGTCCCACTGATTTTGTGTCACTTTTTAATTATTTCCATTCTGGAGCATTTAAAAGAAGTATTTAAATTAAGAGTTTAGGATCAAAGGTAATACCTAAAAATAGGAAGGTAATTTCCCTGAGTGCCACAGTCTCTGTAGCTGGGCAGCATGATGTTTCTCTCTCCCTGTTTCTATGTCTATTTTTCAAGGCTTCACATTATCTAAAGGGGAAAACAAAAAGCCTTCGAAGGATATTGTTCTTTAATAAGGCTTATGATTATGGATTTTCTTTCTTCCCCCCCCCTCCCTTCCTCAGCCAGCACAGAATCCCCATTAATATACTCAAATGGAATGAGTCTCTCCTCTTTAACAGGTCATTTTAATCATCTATTTAAAGTTTCACTCGGAGACAGAGGAGAAGGAGGAGGGTGAGGGGGGAAGACAGACAAATAAGAACTTATTTTTATCTGTTGGGTGTTTTTTTCAATTAATCCTCCCCTGTTTGCCCACCCAGGGTGCCTAAGCCAAGCTGGTTGAGCAGATGGTTCTGGGAGGAATCCCTCTCACCCCTGATACACCCAGGGTGTTGACTGCATGGCAACTAGAAGATGTCCCATGTCCAACCCTAACCAAGATGCTGAAATATCTTGTCTCTGAGATCCCTGCAGCAACAAATCCTTCACTAGCAATTCCATATGTCAGGCTGAACCTGCAGCCCCTTCCCCAAAAAGCCCAGGAGCCAGCCCTGGGTTGAGAAAGAACCTTCAGGTTGGTCCCTGTTCCCAAAAACCCCACTAGATCTATCACTGCTGTTGTGCTCCCATTCCCCTGCTGTTTATTCCAGCAGCCTGAATTTTTTTTTTTTTTTTTTGGATTGTATTTATGGCCACTTAATCTGTGCCAGCAGCCAGGATCAAATATATCTCCAGGTATTGATCAGCTTTAGGCTGATAGAAGTTCAAGCTCACAGGGTCTCGGTCTTTGACCCTCAAATAGGATATGAATCTCAATCCAATAGACTGATATTCACACACAGAGGCTGCCCAGGGTTGCAGGAAAAAATCAATGAAGAGTGCTAATGATTCACAATTTATAGAGCAGCTGCCATTTTAATATCAGAATAAATGTCCTATTGCAAAGGGATGGGGAACATAGGTGGTGGCAAGGAAAATATTTCTTTTGGGGCTTTTTCAGCCAGGAAATGATGTGCAGGAGGGTTTTATGGAGCATAATTTATTGGCCTCATTTAGGCTTCTAATTTAAAAGTCCTTAGGAAGGAGGTATTTAGCTAGAGTGGATTGGAGAGGGAAATGGTGAGGGCAGAGCAGGCTGTCTTAGAGTGCTTCTGGTGGTGAAAAAGAAGGAAGAGATGATGAAGGGGTTGGAGCATCTCCCTTCTGAGGAAAGGATGAGGAAGGTGGGTCTCTTCAGCTTGGAAAAGAGGAAGCTGAGGGGGAACCTCATTTATGGTTATAAATATGGAAAGGGTGAGTGTCAGGAGGATGGAGCCAGGATCTTGGTGATCTCCAGTGATAGGACAAGGGGTAATGGGTGCAAGCTGGAACACAGGAAGTTCCACATAAATAGAAGAAACTTTGTCAGGATGAGGGTGACAAAACAGTGGCACAGACAGCCCAGAGAAGTTGTGGGGTCTCCTTCTCTGGAGACATTCAAACCCCACCTGAATGCCTTCCTGTATGACCTGATCTGGGTGTTCCTGCTCCAGCAGAGGGATGGGACTAGATGATCTTTTGAGGTCCTTTCCAATCCCTGACATTCTGTGAATATCCTCATAAATGAGAGTGGGCATAAGAAATCTTCTGCTTGAATAGCTCTGCAACATCTCATAACAAAGAGGTCTTGTTCTCTTTTCTGAGCAGACTTGTAAGTGAGGAAAATAGATGGAAGGTTCTGATGGGGTACATGGAACACGAGGTTTAATTAATGAGTTGGATGAGTGGGGAGTGGTAGGGCAGAAACCTCTGCTGAATCCTGCTGTGAGGGTTAAGGAGAATTCCTGAAGCCAAAGGAAGTGTTGGGGTTGTTCAGCCTGGAGAAGAGAAAGCTCAGGGGAGACCTCAGAGTAGCTTCTCAATACCTGAAGGGGGCTACAGAAAGGCTGGGGTAGGACTTTTTAATAGGATATGTGATGGAAGGACTAGAAATAATGGATATAAATTGGAAGAGGGGAGACTTAGCATGGAAAAAAGAAACTCTCCACTGTGAGGGTGGTGAGACCCTGGAAGAGGTCACCCAGAGAGGTTGTGGATTCCCCCTCAATCCCTGGAAGTCTTTAATGCCATGTTTAGTAAGTCTTCACCTGCAAGCCCAGTTCCCAGGCCACTATTTCAGTGTATAATAATGTCTTTCCCTGCATGGATGCAAATGGTAAAAGGATTTTCAGCACAAAGAACCCAGGCTTTTCAGAACAGACAAGAAAAGATGGAAAACCTACATCAAACCCACAATTTATGGCATCTGTTTTGGCCATCTCTCTATTTTTTTTATAGGAGCAAAAAAGAACTTAAATAATTCATCTGCCTGAGAGCTCATAACTCTCTGGCCTGTGCAGAATATCTTTCATATATCTCATAAGCCAGAGCCTATTGACAAACTGTATGAAAGATAACAGCCCCTTTCACTTGCAAAAGCAAAATCCAATTTATTGATTGTGATGGTCTAAATAATGGTATTTCCATTGACCAAAAGGATTGCCCAAACAGGTGAGAGTTTACTCAGAACATGAAGTGCCCCACACCATAACATCACAAAATCAGAATTTAAATGATCCTTTTTCTCCCTTGCTTGTGCTGCCACAGGGACCAAACATTTTCTTTACAAGTAGTTGGTAGGTCCTTAATGAAATTAAATGTAAGATCTTTGGGGGATTGTGAGGGGAGGGATTTGTTTTGTCTAAGACTTAGCAAAAGCTTATTTATAGTGCTAACACACAACAGCCAACCCAATCCTGGGCTGCAGCAAGAGAAATGTGGCCAGAAGGTCAAGGGGAGGGGATTTTGCCTCTCTACTGGGTTCTGGTAAGATCCCAACTGGAGTTACTGTGTCCAGTTCTGGAGCCCTCAACATAAGAAGGACATTGAG
>VZTY01029611.1:0-175542 GCA_013400935.1 Turnix velox
TCTCTTTTTCTGTGTGCTAGATCAGACAGTGCATTTTGGTGGCAGTGAGCAAGGCAGCTTTGCTTGAAATTACGCAGAAATCTGTCTGATGCTTGTAACGTGTGGTTTAAACCTACTAGGCTAGACCTTGACCTTCCCAAAGTTATCTTTGTATCTCTATGTACCCTTATAAACTGGACAACCTAGGAGCCTAATGAAAGCACTGTGTGATTTTAAGCCATGAAAGAGCAACTGTCTGCTTCTTCCTCTAGCACTGCACAGGGGTAGGAAACTGCAGTCCTGGGACTGTTCTGTGATTCAGGAGGCCTATCACTTGTGCAATGTAATACAGCCATACCAGCTACAGAGCCTGTGCTGCTCTGTTTGTACTGCCCTGTAGACTTAAGGTGCTTTTTTAATAAAATGGTTCAAGGGAGTTGCAGCATTGCACTTGGGTAACTGAATGTTTAACTTACTATGTGCTGTCCTGATCTGATTCTGCAGCAGTTCTACAGTGGTTGGTGTGCCTCTAGCTAGCACTTGTATGTCTGTGCTGTAGCATGGTAGTGGGTGCTTTTGAGTCTCACCAAATTTTATGGCGAGAAACCCCAAGTTCCTTGAGAAAAGGAGGAAGAAAGTTTCAGTTCTAAGTTGCAAGTGTTATGTTATGTTTGGTGTTATCAAAATCAAAGTGGGAGTGATGGGATAACCTGTATTTAGTTTGTTTCCATTTTGCTACATATAAAAAGAATGAGTGCAGTACACTCTTTGAGGGCACAGCTATATTTTAATTGACTTTAGGCTTTTTCTTCTTTTAAATCTGGTAAATAATGGGATCTTTCTGGGTTGTGCTCATATCATGTTTAGCTGAAAAATCAAATGCCATATTTAGAAGCATATCTTTTCTCTCTTGGCATGGAAAAGGTATATGGATCCTTCTCTTGATACACTGCTGACGGATTGGAGTGATTTACTGAATTTGCTCTGTATGGGGTAAAACAGAAGGGTCTTTAGAATTTTGTTAACTTATATCAGTATTTTATACAAATTCTTAAAGTGTTTGTTAGATGATTTCTGTTTAACACTGCTTTGTTGTGCTTTTTGAGTGCTAGATATAGCTTATGTAGCAGAGATTGTAATTCATCTGCTTTGTGCATGGGAAAAGTTTGTCTATATGTAAGTGCTCTGCCAAGTTATGATATGAGAGCATTTGACTTGTGAACTATAGGTGTGTTGAGCTGTACTGGCTTTGGAAGATATTAATTCAAGAGGAAAGAACAGTGTAGAGTGAACTTTTGCAAAAATCAAAGGCCTTGATTAAAAACTTTCTAGGTGTGTGTGAAAGGGAGTTTTTGGTGACTTTTCTGCTATTTTTACAAATTATTTTAAGGCAGTCCAGGAAGTTAAAAATAATTGGGTTAAACCAAAAGAAAAGCAGATGCAGGAACTTGAGTTTCTACAAAAAAAATGCAAACAAAGTAAAGGTAAAATGGAATTTTAAAAACTATATAAGCAGATCAAAGGAGTAGGTTTTGAAGCAATAATACTATACATAGACTTTAAAAACAGTGTGGTTTTGTGAAGTCATTTGAGCTGGAGACCTAAGTCTTGCATCTGGTCAGATATTGAGCTGCCAAATAGAAAAGGAGATGCCAAGCATTAAATATATCTCAACAGAATGACTTGGATGCCAAGAGCTAGCAAGACGTTTTTGACTGTGGATCCTAGTCTCCTCTATTTGTTGAAGTTATGTCCAAAAGTTTGTCAGCCAGTTCAGGAAATCGGATGGAAATTTGTACTACTGTTTTCAGTATTTCTTACTGGTTAGTTTTATCTCCTCCTGTAATTTCTGAGAAGCAAAAGTCTCAGCTTATCATATCTGGGAGTGGGAAGGACAAATGAAGTTTCTAAGAGTGGACTGTGAGTGCTATTCTCTGAATCAAGTGTTGACACAGTGTCCTGAATCTGTGTCCTCCCAGAAGAGAGAGTATTAGAAAACTGGAAGATTTGCATTGTAGCCCTCCTCACTCACCCCACCTTTGCAGAAAATTGCTTTAGTATAGGGGGTTGGTTTTGGTGCAGTTCCTGAAGCTAATTCAAAATATGTGGTTCTCTAGGTATGTATGGACCAATCCTTGCATTTGGGACTATCCAGAAGATGGCTGTTTGGTTGACACCTGTGTTGGCAAATAATAAGATTAAATGCTGCATAAATCTGACTACTAAACAAACCAAAGAGGTAAACTTTAAAATAAACAGGCTAAGAAACTTACTGGTTATTTTTCTTGTAAGTATTTTACTGGCTTTGTACATTAATTCACTTCATGAAAATGAAGGCTGTCAGGGAAGGGCAGTTCTTTGGGGAAGGAGATCTGTTTTAAATCCCTCCTATCTGCCCATATTCCTCTCCAAACCTATCCTGGAACACATATTCCCTTGGCAGTAAATGTTCCCTTTTCCAACAGACAACCATCTTGCTTTACTCTGCTGTGTTTTCTCCCTTCCCTGGTATTCCATGTCATACTTTAATTGTCCCTTTCCTGTTGGAGATTGTTTTGTGTGGGGGCAAGAGAACTACTGCTTTAACCAGCTTTATGCTTGTAAAGACTCCCTCTTACTATCTCCCACTTGTTCCCTCCCACAGAGAAGTGTTCTGGTACAGATCTTCACATGTTTTATTTATAAACTGTATAAAATCAACCTCATTGACTAATTCAGATTTAAGACTGAACACCTCAATGCTGTTTTTAGCCACTTCTATTCATTGGAGGTTAGTTTTGTGGTTTTGGTTTCTTTCAGGGTGCTGCAAAGGATGGTAAAGAAGAAAATCTCAGGAGATACTCTCAGATTTGAGTACAGTGATTAGGACTTGTGGCAGTAGACAGTTCTGTACACAAAACAGATTAGTTGTCAGACCTTAGAGGAAAGAACCAGTGTAAAATGTCATCTTACAGCCCTAAGGGATCTTCAAAAGCAGTTGGTCCATCTTTCCCAGGGAGCAGCAGCTCTGCTTTGAAGCAAGTCAGCCTAGGGACATACCTAGCATCATCAGAGTTGTACCTGCTTGTCAGAGGGCATAAAGAAGGAACTAAGAACAATTCACTTTTGCTGAGGTGCCTCTACTAGATATCTTATGGATACTTAATATATGGGAGGAATGTGTACTGTTTGGCTGTACAAGATGCAGCTCTCAGCTGGGCTACAAACAATTGCCACCATCCCATGTAAATGCCAGGTGATTGATTTTTTTTTTTTTTTTTCCCAGTGCCAAGTGCCTGTAAACTCCATTTTTATTCATTTGTTGAAGCTTTGATGCTGACAGTGCTGCTTTTGAGTAACCTTACTTACCCTTTGGTGTCCTTTAAGATAGCAGCTACAGACACCTAGAGAGTATAACTGGCCTCACAAAACTAGTCATGAAAATTCTTATTCCTCTCTCTGAGCGGTGCCATGAAGATAAGTCATGCCAAGGCTGGGCTTTAAGGAGCTGCAGCTGATTTGGTGCACTGCAAGGATGTTAAGTACAGAGTAAAATTAGTTGCATTAGAGATGCATTAGAGAGCCATTCTGTAGTTAGGGAAACATTTTTCTAGTGGAGGAGCAATGGAAGACTTTTAATAGAAGAAGTCAATGTTCTCTGGTTTATTCTTTTCAGGCCTTTTCCTCAGTAACTGCTTGAAGAAAATGATAATGGAACAGATGATGAAGGCAGTCAAAGAAGGACAAGAAATGGTGAGTACTTGTGTATGTTGGTATCTGAATTGTTATTTTTAAAAGCCTGCTACTAGATTGTTTTTCCAAATGTGCATTTTCCAACATTTCAATATAAAATTGACTAAAAAGTGCATCTTCCCTTATTTTTACTGAAATAATATTCTGAGTTTTAAAGATGGTTGCAATGAGAGTTTTAATAATCTGGGTTTTATTTCCTCCCCTTGACTTTAATTTTTGCTGCCTATGATAGAGAGGATATCCGTGGCATAATTGTGTGTTCTGCAACTACCCTGTTGTATCCATTTCCGACTTTTACTTTTTCATCACTTCACTTGCTTCCTCCATCTGCTGCAATCCCAGGCCAGTTTGAGATCTGGGACATTCACACTGAGAAACTTTTTAAATAGAAGTGTTAATAAAATAAAAATCTGATTTGTAGTTAAAAATTTTGCTGTCTCTTGTGTAGGCCTTTAGGGATGAAAATGTTTAAAGACTTGTTATTTTAAAAAGTAATTTTCAGCACTAATAATGTCTTCATTTAACCTTGTGATATCTAAAAACTCTAAGTGTCTGTTAACTGAAAACTTCTGAAGAGAAAAAAGGAAAGGAACATATGCGATCTTCTAGACCCACGCTGATCTCAGTGAGCAAAGAACAGCATGTGTTATTTCTTAGCTTTAAACTGTAAGTAATTTAAAAGGAAAGACCATTTTTAATTTTGTAAAATACTTGATCTTTGATACTAAGTTTATTTGTAATGAAAGTAGGGTAAGTCTTTAATTATGAAGATGCATATTCATTACCTAACTGTTACGCTGTTGATGTTACTCAGTTGGCTTGTACTAAAACAGAATTGTGAGGAGGGCAAATACACCAGTTCATTTCCTGCACTGTTTCTGCTGAGTGTAACTGATTTGCTTAGTGTATTTTGTTCTTAGGAGAACTATTTGGAGTCCATTTAAGCCTATTCTAAGTTTAAAGTTTTCAGTCTATTTCAGAGATCAAGATGTCTGAATCCATAAAAATAGTAAGCGATTGGGGAAATTCCTAATAAATTTCATGGGAACTTCTTTGGATATGAAAAGGAGCTTAACTTGAATTTTGGAAGGAAGAGGAGGACAAAAAAACATGTCTCAAAGATTTCAGTTTGATGGGTTTAGTGACAACTTTATATTTGCTTTTTGCAAGTGTTTCCAAATGAAATATTTGAAGTTTCCAGAAAGTCAGAATGTATAAAGAGAACAAGTGTGTATATCCACATGCAGCTGCTGATGTAGTTTAGAGACTTGGCTTCTGCACTGGGATTTTTGCGTTCATTTTTCCCCTGTGGTCAGAATATGAACTCGCTTGGAAAAATTGACATGTTACAAATCTATACATAGACATTCCTATCATGCAAAAGATAGAATTCTAAGTTCATTTGTTGGTAGTGGTATTCATAGCAAAATGGCAAAAAGGTGTTGTTTTTCCCAGTTGCTTGTTGGATATGAGATAAGTAATAAGTGTAAAGGGAATAATGTAAAGAAAATTAAAATAGAAAGATAATTAAAATTGTATGATTGGCCAAAGGGAGAATAACTCCAAAAGAGAAAGTCAAAATATAATTTGAATTAAGAAAAAAAATTCTGTTTCTTCATAAACTGTATAAACCAATGCCAAACTGTTCTTCAATAAGCACATTAACCCCTGTGGTGGAATTTCTTGCCTCTTTCTTTGAGGTATTCTGTACTTTTCACTGCTGGAAGCAAGTTTCTAGGTTAGATGTTGCCTTTAGTGTGCACGGAAAACTTGCTCCTGTCAAAAAGTGAGATATTTTGTGAGCAGGGCTAGATTAGTAGTGAAGGTTGAAAGATGTGGTTGATGGCTTCACTGTGGTACAACTTTAGCATGGATTCAGTGGTGTGGCACTTTGAGCTTGAGGCTGTTCTGATGTGAACATAATTTAAAAT
The DNA here is from genome assembly GCA_013400935.1 of Turnix velox. NCBI lineage: Eukaryota > Metazoa > Chordata > Aves > Charadriiformes > Turnicidae > Turnix > Turnix velox. The sequence continues at coordinate 5,643 of VZTY01029611.1, forward strand.
ACCTCCTTGATGGACTCTGAGTGTTCCCTCTTTTTTGTTGGGGAGACCAGCTTTGATCAGGTCAACATGAAACCAGTGAGCTTGTCAACTGTGTCTTGCACCATAGTGCAGTGTCTGGCTGCCACTATAGAACCTGGGGAACTAAATCCATTCTAAATTGGCAACTGATTTTCTTGTTAAATTCAAGGCAGACCGTTGTGTTAAACAGGGAATGTATCGCACACTATGCTTCATTTTCTACAGCAAGTTTAAACTGACTTAAGTCTTCATACACCAAGCTGTGTAGACAGACAATTAACATACAGTCTCAAAACATGCTTAGTCAACTTCCAGAATCCATTAATACTATACTCTGAAGGTTTTTCTTTCCTATTGTTTTATTTCTCTTTTCAAGATATCTGAAAAATGTATTACATATGCATCTTTGCACATTCTCATTTGAAAAACTGCTGCTACAGTTGAGTCTTTTATAATTTTTGCCATTAGTATCTCCAAGAGTCTTGCAGTTTTTTGCTCCAGGTGGGTGGAAGTTTGCTGTCCAAAGACTCTGAAAACTTAAACCAGATATTTTCTGGTGAATCATGAGAAGAATAATTTAAGCTTTTTTTTTTTTTTAGTGATCCTACAGGAGTATGCTCATAGTACTGAACCAGCATCACAGTCTTGAAATTCTTGTTTGAATAGATAATCCAGTGCAGCACTAAGATTTAGTAGTAAAATCAAGAACAATCTTTGGAATTGAGATAAAAATTATTTAACTAGTATGCAATAGGAGGCCTTTGCAAGCCTGCATCTAGGCAATTTTGCTGTTATGTCTTTTGGAAGTCTTGAAGAAAAGAGATATGAAATAACTTCTACAGAGATAATCTAAGCAAAATTTGACTCCAGTTTCCTAACACCTTAATGGTAGCTATCGCAGCATGAATGCCATAGACTTGAGATGGGTTTTCAGGACATTTACTTTAAATGTTTATCAAAATACTGTGTTGCAAGAGACACAAGAAAAAGTAACATGAATTTTCCTAGTACAACAGAAAATGCAGATAGGCGCAATGTAAGCCTGTAATTCACCTGCTTACACCTGCCAGGTGATGTAGTATTAGGAAGTTTCAGACAGTACACTTTAGCCTTTAGGAAAAGTAGAAATGAAAGGATTCCTTTTTGGAGGTGCTATGGTTAAAGTTAAGAACATATGATGAACAGTAGTAAGCCAAATTCAGAAGGCTAATGTTGGCAATTAAAGTATCTGTACATGTATTACTTCTCTTTATAGTGGCCACAGGGATATCAGCACATTTGGAATAGTGTAATTCCGTCCTTTGCTGTGTTCCCTGTATATTTTTAACTCCAGTGGCACAATTTGAATGGGTGCCAAGACTCTGGAGCATCTTATGTACATGCTTCTTTGGATTATTTTTTCCTGCTGAGAGTGAAATTGTTGGGGCAGTAGGGGGAGACTTAATTAGAAAAGCTGCTATATTAGAAGAGGAAAAAGTATCAGTTCATAGTATTGCTGCACTTGATATGGTGACCAAGCTGGCTCTTGCCAACAAGGCAGTAGGAAAGATGCCCGTTTCCGATGGCCCTTACCCAGCGCTGCTGTTCTCTCATGTGCAACAGTCCCATTTGCTGCCCTTAAAAAGCTCCTCAAAAGCTGGTGTTTGCAGCTCAGCACCAGTGCCAGCAGTGGGACTGGTTTATACTGGTGCCAAGGGCGTAAGCAGGTCGCTGCTGTAACCAATAAAGGCAGACACAAGGTTAACAACATAAAGTTACTTGTTTCTGAAAGACTCGAGTGTCTAAACCCCGATACTGATCCACAAAGGGTTGTAAACACTGTCCTTAGGGAGTGGGAGGAGGAAGCCCCGCCTCCCACTGTCCGGCTCGGGAGAGGGGGCACCGGCTTCCTCCTCCGCGCCAGGATCTGCCTCTTCGACCCTGCCAGTCGGCCTGCGGTCCATGGGGGCGCTTGGCGATCAACTGCACGCCTCCAGCTCTGGCCGAGACCCTCTCGGTGTGAGCGAACGGCCATGGCGCCGATCCTTAGCCCGGCCGCGGCCTCCGCCCAGCAGGTGGCGCGCGCAGCCTCTCAGCCTCCCCCGCCCGTCCTGCCGTGAGCCCTCTGTGTGCTGAGCCGCCGCCGCCGCCTGGCAGGTAGCGCTGAGGGGTGGGTCGGGTGCGTCTGTCGGTAACTCCGCGGGGAAGGGGTTGGTGGCCGGCTGTTCGGGGGGAATGGGACGCGGTCGATCTGTGAGGGGCAGGGCGCTGCCTGTGGTTTGTGCATGGCTGGCTTGGGCCCCGCTGAGTGAGGGGTGAGGAGCGGCCCGGCACAGCCCGCCCCGAGGCCCTGGCAGCTTCGGCGGGGAAGCCGGCGCAGCGGTGTCCGCCTGCCCCGGAGCGTGGGCTTGCGACCGCGGTAGGGAGCCGAGGGAAGAGGCCTGGCGGTGGCTGGCACAGCAAGCGGTGACAGAAGCGAACCAGGGCCTGTGCAGTGCCCAGGCCGAAAGCTGGTGAGGGACAGCGCAGTGGGGAGGGGAGGGATGGGGAACCGGGCGCCCACCGTCAGCCTTCACCACGGATACGGGGGCATGGAAAAGGAGCTGCCCTCTGGGTAGGACCTTGATGTGTGTGCAGCCCCCGAGGGTGTTGTCATGGAATATGTTCTTAAGGAGAAATAGCGAAGATCAGTGGAGCTGAAAGGCAATAAATATTTTTGCCACAAGACCTTTTTTATTTGTCCGCAAAGCTGGTTTTGATAATTATAGTTTTTAAGGGAAATAGTTCTGTTTTCTCAACAAATGTGATTAGTTTTTTGATCAGCTGCTGTACCGAAAAAACAGGGATAACACCTGATTTGTAACAAGGATTGGAAAGACAATGTTAGTAACAATTAAATGAAAGTCATCAAATCGGAGAATGAAAGATTATAAACTGAGTTCCTTCAAGATCCATCCTGAGATCATTGTTACAGCATATTAATGAAGATCTTGATGGAACAAAACTTTACTGTTCTGATTTGGTAGTGATGAAGAGCTAGGAGGCCTTTGTAACATGGGAGGAGGAAACTGAAAAGAACTGAGAACTACATGATGAAATAAGTATAGTAAAAATTTAAAGAACAAAAGTTTGCAGTTGCAGACTTGTAAGCACACAATTTACAGAAAAAAATACTATTTGAACATGCCACAAACCCAAAATACACACTAGATAGTTAGAAAATCTGTGGCTGTGGAAGAAGTGACTGCTCACCTGTGGTGATACAGAAAAAGTTATTATCTGTAACCAGAACTTTAGAATACTTAGATAAATGTTAACCATCTCATATAAAAAGGTAAAGTAGAACAGGTCCTGGAAGATATGCGTAGGAAAAAGGGGGAAGGAAAAGTCTGCTGAAAGAAGCAAAATAAAGTTTTGCAGAATAAAGGCTCTCTTTGCTTTGTATTGAACCACCAAAGTGAACAATGTAAAGGGAATAAGTTGAGCTAAAGAATGATGTTGATACATGAATAATTTAATATAGATTTTAAGATAAATACTACAAGAAAATTTTTAACCATCTGAGAGCACTGATGTTCAGGAGGATCCTTCCAAAAGGTCAGAGAGGAGCAAAACTGACACTTTTTAGATGGAATGTGACTGGTTTGTGAAAGTAATGTTTTTGCTTGCTGCTGCAGGGGACTACTAAGTGTTTAAACCTATTTTTGGTTTGTTGTAGAATATATCATTAGCAAGAACTTGTTAAGTGCATTTTTTAGAAGGAAAGTATTTTTAGTAATATTTGGAGTCTAAATAGATTGACAGTCAGAAAATGGCATTGGCTAATTGCTCTCTTTTGAGTCGAGGAGACACTGTTGGAGAGTAAGCTGAGATGAGTTCAAGGCTGAAGAGCACTATGACTGAGTGCACCCTAAGAAAGACTTGGAGATGTTTGCTGATGAGAAACTCAGCATGAGCCAAAAGTGTGTCCTTATAGCACAGAAAGCCAACTATATCCTGGATTATGTGAAAATAAGTAGCTTCTACCCCTCTACACCACTCTGTTAAGACCACACCTGGATTTCTGTGTCAGCTCTGGGGTCTCCAGCATAAGAAGGAGACAGACATGTTGTGGTGAGTCCAGAGGACTTCAGTAGATGTGACAACGTAACATGTGGAGGCGAAATGGTTCAGGAAGGAGTTAGAAAAGCTCATGGACAAAAAGTCTTCTTGAGGGACTGTTAATGCCCTTGTCAAAAGTCCCCAATGCAACAGCAGTGGCTGCCAGGGTATATCTGGGGAGTGGGCTGCAGAAAGCAGCCAGGCTTATGGGCTCTCCCGATGCAGATGTTGAAAGCAGAGTGCTGAGTAAGCTGGATCAATCTGGTCCAGGACAGCAGTTACAGTGAATTTACAATCAGTCTTTTCAGTGGAAGTATTTTAATTCTGCAGGGTTTGGTTCTGGATTCTGAACTTTTTGCATTTCCATGAACAACTAGGAAAGGCGGTGAGCAACAGGGTCTTCATAACTCAAACCACATGCTGGTCCTCATTTCACTAATACAGGATCAGAGCTTAAGTGAGATTGCTGCTTGTGCCAGTTTGGATTTTAGAATTCTTTTTTTATCAAGTTTTATAGAATCTTATTTTCAGACTTTCCATCATTTGCTTCTCAGCACATTAGGAAATTACCACAAAAATGTAGACAAAGTAGCCTTTGTGAGTGAGCCCGCGGTTTCTCACCTCGCTGTCCCCTCCCTCCAGCCGGGCAGGGGTTTGTCATTCCACGTGGTGGCACTACGAGTCCAGACACGAGTGTGGTACCTGCTGCGGCAGTGACGTCCGCCAGAGATCAGCCATCCCCTGCTCCTCAGGTGTCCTTGGCTGCTTTTACAAAAGGCTGTTCCGAGGTCTGCAGCAAATTCAGACACACACATTTCATTAGGATGGGAATGAATTCTCTCTTGTTTATTAAATAAACCAACAACAAACCCCTTAATAATTTCCCAGCCAACATAGACGTTCACAGGAGAAACAAAGTGTTTGAGTAAAGGTTTATGAAGAGGTTGATAATTATAACTGATGGAAGTGACTCAGTAACTTTCTATAAAAGCACTTGTACTCATACTGTCCACAGTGATCAGGGAATACTGTGCGTGTTTACTGATTTACCTGGGTCAGTTGTAGGGAATTAAAGTTGCAGATGCTTTGAAGAAATCTGTAAATTGCATTTCTTACAAAATAGTTCTGTTGCAGAAGATGAAGAACAAGCAGGGTTCAAAGGTATTTACATCTATATTTGATAGAAGTTTAAGTTCACTGAAACATATAATGCAACTGAATTACAGTTAAGTGTGGTGAGGATAAAATGTTCATGAATCTGCTTGTCAATAAAGGTGTTTTAAAATAATGATTTCTTTCCTATCATTATTTTATTTGCATAAACATACAATGAATGTTCTGTATTATTTAGGGAAGCATTCTACAGCCCTGAACTGACATTAAAGATTTCTCTTGTTTCTTAGCTTTTAATGTTGTCATAGTGTACAATGGTGAGTGAAGCTTCATGTTCATTGCCATTACCTGCTGATCCATAAAACAGCATCAATAATTATTCAGGGTTTTTTTCCATCAGGCTCTTTGTAGCCTGTATGCGCTAAGGACTATGTATGTGCAATGCATCAGAGTTTTTACTTACAGGATCCTGTCATCAAAAGAATGTATCAGTATATCTCATGTCTGCAGAAGGGAATGGGAGTGATGTTCCGTTATTGCCATTTACCCAATGTGTCTGGCTGGAGACACAAAAGGAGAGGCAGGTCTTAGCAACTGCTGTGATACTTTGAATCAAGAAACTGTTATAAAAATGACTAAGGAAGGGAAAATCCTTCTAAGATGCAGCTGTTTGTAAACAGCTGTTAAGCTGCACTGCACCAGAGATACTGCTCTTAGCAGCAAATCCATATTAGTGGAGCAATAAAATTGTTCGAGGTAGACTTAATAGATTAAGGTTTGTAATAGAAGATACAGACCTCTCAGTGGAACTTGATGTAAATAATGGGATTCTTTCTCTAAGCAGAAAGGGTAATTGAATATATATATATTTTTTTACTTTATACAACATTTACTCAGTTAAATGACTTACTAGTAATTTACAGATAAATACTAGTAATTCATAGATAAATACAAGTTTGCATGAAAACTTACTGAGGAATTTCTCCCTCAGCCTGCCTAGAAATAGGGTAATACTGCAGGGCTTATATTACAGCATCTGATCAGTGCTCATAGGATACACAAGCAAGGTATTGTGGTTTTGTTTTCTTTTAATTATTGAAACATACCTTTTTAAAAATTTTATCTTGTATATCCAAAGAGAGTGCAGTGTTTTTCAGGGAACAACTCCATTTGACTAGAAAAGCTGTGCCATAGAGATCACAGGCCTACAGTTTGCAGGGTACTGCGATGTGTTTTCATTCACTTAAAGCCTGAAGAGGAAGAGCTGTGCAGCCCACTGCTGCTCCCACTTTTTGTTACTGAGAGAGGAGGCTCTCTGGCATGAGGGAGTTGGCAAATGTGGATTTTACAAGTGATGCATGTTGTATTTTGCTGGTGCAGCGTGGAGGACATTACTGCTTCTTGGTTTTGTTGTACTTTCCTCTTGTTTGCAGTTTCTCCAGTGGCAGCCTTACCAAAAGTTAGGTTTTAGACGTCCAAGTGCATATTAATATTAAGAAATCTCAAGTGCTGAGAAACTGATGATATTCCAGTATCCTAATGTGTTGTTTAACAATAGGGAAAATTACTGCAGTTTTTCTGAGTGTTCTTCAAAGTCCTGTAGTTTTGCAGAACTCGTGTATCCTACATAGCAGTGACTGGGCAATTGATTACAACTTGTCAGGTTCATAGATAGTTTTCTAGTGGAGAGATAGGTCCCATTAGGTATTCTGTTTCACAGTCCTGGTGCTCTCTCCTTTTTCTGGAACATTTCTGGTACTGATGTCTATTGCTATTTGTCTTTGAGAAGAAAAAGAGAGCAGCATGTATTTACTGGAAAATAAGACTGTCCATGGTTAGTGCAAATATAGTCCTCATTTAAGAAGCAACAGAACTGGCATCTAGCTCTAAGATTTGAATTCTTCAAGATCAGTCCTGGCTGCTAGATGTGTAGATCAGCCAGTGACACCGAGCTGTACACAGTACAGTGCAAGATGGCTCTCTTCTAATAAATGAGAGTAAATTATTCTTACAGAACCACTTAATGTAATAATTCCTTTTGAAAACAGAACAGTTCAATTAGATTTTCTTACCCTGTACTATCCCACATGTATAATTGAAGGAGGGGCTTCCATTAAATTTCTAAAACTTATTAATAAAGTACACTATTCTCAGACATATCAACATATTCATGTTGTGTAAATTTAGGGAACTTGTATTCTTATATTATGCCTTTCTAATGGCATTCCTTGTTGCCTGAGAGAATGTCTTTGAATTTACATTTTTTTTCATGTAACTAATTTTCTGTCAAAGTAATAAGCTAGACATTAACAGTAAGCCTTTTTTTTTTTAACAAAATTGCAATTTATAAGATATATTTTCAGTAGATGGTGGGGGATTTTTAGAAATGCTCACTTAGTGAGGGTTAGTCAGAATGTTCTTTTGCAATACTTTTTGCTAATGAATGCAAGTCTTTTTGTCCTAATTTGTATCTGTAACATTACTGCTTAATGGTAGATATACCAGCTTTTAGGTAGATTGAGAGTTGTTACCTGCTTTACCCTTCCAAAGTGACTTAAAGGGCTGATGCTTTGGAATTTTGTTTCTAAAGCCTCTGCATTGGATACTGATTGCAGGCACTGAGCTTTTAGATACATAGTGTGGACAGAAATGTAACCACAGTTTGTTTATTCAAAAATGCAAATTCAAAAATTCAAGTTGACTATTATAATTTTTTTTTCCCTGAGCTTTCTTAGACAGGAAATTTTGTTAAATTGGATTATATTTGAGACAAGAATGTATCATTTGAAGACTGGCATTTTAAAGATTATATGTAGTTCAGTTTCATATGCAGCTCATATCTGGCATAGGTTAGGTAGCCATGTGTGGAATGGAATTGTGTTTGGAGGAGAATGCTTTTTAATCACAAGGATAAATCAAAACAGATGGTCCAGATTTTTTTTTCATGTGTGAATGCCTTTGCTAAGTTTACAGTTTTCAAGTGTTGGGAAGAAGGAATTTTTGTTTTTTTCTCTTTTGTACCATGAAATACTAAGTCTTCTTCTTCACTTTAGTCTTCTACACTTCAGGAAATCATGTTTCAGAATTGCTTCCAGTTGCACTTTCTGATAACTGCTGGTCTTTGTGCTTCCTTTTCTGAAAAGATAAGGCTATGATGGATGTTTTTTTCTGATATTATTAGCTAGTGTTTCATCAGAGCTGCATGTGAAACGAGGGAATTCTGTAAGGTTTTGTCAGACGTTCACCTCTGGAATGAAAATATGAATATTAACTTACATTTAACATAGTATGCCATACTGCTTCTCAAATACTCTTCCAGTATAGTTTTCTGTTGTTGATTTATGTTAGGCCTTGTTTTATTAAAGAGGTTTAAACACTCAAATATTATTTTATGAGCAAACCACGATCTTCTTATCAAGTACAAGTGATGCTTTGTACTGTTACTATGGTTATAACTAGAGGTTTTAAAATTATTTATGATTTTCCTTTAGGAATGATTTAGTGTGTAATGTAAAGGTCACAATCACAGAATAGAGAAACCAAGACAGATATTTTCCTAAGCAAAAACTGGACTAGCAGAGATGAAGAAGCATTTTCATATCACTTATGATTTGGGTGGGAAATGGTCAAGAAAACTGATAGTGCTGTCATGTGGAATCATTACTTTGTAACATCCAGGGGGTTTGTAACACATTCAATTGCAAATATAAGTGTATTATTCTTTCTTTTTGTGTAGAGTTATAGGAAAGCTGTTGGTGCCAAATTGTACCTGTCTTGCATGAAGTGTTTTATGCTGCATCAGTGAACTGGCCTATTGCTGTTGGGGATTGTGGAGAAGGGTGCTGGAGCCAGTGATGGACCATCACGTGCTTAAAAACCTACTTGTGGCTGAGGGGAATGTGCTCTGCTTAAAATCATTCCATGTACAGACACAGGGACATGGAAATTATTCCCATCTCTTCTGCATCCAAAAACAAAAAAAAAAAAAGCCACGCATTCCTGCACTGGGAAACTAGGTGGTGTTGATACATGTAGCAGAATTTGTCCCTATAGGAAACACAAAGTTTGAATATGATTTATTAACCTCAATAGCCCCAGATGCTACAGTTGTTAATCACACCATTGTATAAACATTTTGAAATTACTTCTGTGGGTACTTTGATCTTGAATTTGATCTAAAACATGAAGAAAGAGCTATAAAATACAGATATTACAAACTGAAAAAAGTAGAGGTTTTAGATTGAATTCTTTGGCTACTGGCCATGTTTCCATTCTCCCAGCTGAATGAGTGCACTGGTGTGGAAGGATACCTTATATAGATGAGAAAATTTAAATCTCCGTATGGCAGTCTTGCTGAGAGGCTCAGATAATCAGAATGCTGAGCCCAAAATACAAACCCTGGGCTACTGAAATTTGCTGTTTCAAGTGAAGGCTCAGTTCAGTCTCTGTTCAAACCTTATCTGGTAAAACCTCTTTTCCTTCCTGTAACTTGAACTGCCTTGTCTATATTGAGATATATTCTAAAGATTTTATATTCTTTTTTTTTTTTGCCTTCTCTTTGAGTTAGTGCAAAGCTTTGCTGTCCAGTCTCCTAGACATCTTCATTTATTCTTACCATTGCCTCATGCACATTTTACCATCTTCTTGCTTAGTAATGAATTTTTTACTTATTGTTTTCAAGTCATCTTTTCAGTGTCTCATAAGCACATAGTGTCATCATGCCCTCATTATTTGACTCATCCTTAAAAAGCTCTTTAGAAGATTAAATAATAGTTCATTAAATGTTCTATATCAAGAAATCCATGGTGGAGCAACATTTATCTTCCTCTTTTAGGTCCTGATACACCTTAATCCTTTATTTAGTATTAAGCTAGGGAAGCTACATTTGTCCTTCTCCACATTGGGGTTCTAGATGAACCCTCAAAAACTTCATATTTGATTTTACCATTGTCCTTCTTGGACTCACTTCCAGTTTTCACTTTCAGTTGGGCAATTTCACATAATACATTCACTTTTCTATGGTTCACTTTGCTATTCTGCCTTGTTCTTGTTGTTTGTGTGTCTGTGTCACTATAAAAGTAATGTTTTCCAGACTATGTAGAGAGTATTCCTTCATTTCTTGCTGAATGAAGGCGTTAGTGTTTATTGCAATCAAGCAATTTCAGCAAATGATTGTGCATCATAGTTTAACTTCAGATGATGCTAATCCCACTGGAGTAGATGTGCTTACAGCTAGTAAGAATTGCAGTTAGCACCACTGTATGTGTCAGCTGAATTGTTTATAGTTTCCTGGCTTAGGAAAGGTGGTTCTTCTCCTTTTCACTTCTGATCTATCAGTACTGCTATGTGTGATCTACTAGAAAGTGAAAGCTGATCACTTCTCTGGCATTGGTGTCATTGATCTTACCAGTTTTTTGTAGGAACAAAGCTTTGCTGCTGTTTCTAGAAGTGTGAGAGAGGCCAAAATGAGCTTTTCCATCTAACCAGAAAGGAATGCAGCGCACAAAGTTAAAATGTAGGACAGGAAGATTTCAAAGTTGGTTTATGAGCTAGTCTGAATTCTTGTTTGGGAACCTGAGCAGTTCATTGAATGTATTGTGTTTGTTTGTCTGATTATCCATCATCTCTTCCCACTTGTACTTCCAGGTTAGTCACCCACTCCGGAGAGATTCAGAACAATGTCCTACGTGTTTGTGAATGACTCTTCCCAGACAAATGTGCCACTGCTGCAGGCTTGCATTGATGGAGACTTTAACTATTCCAAGCGACTGTTAGAGAGTGGTTTCGACCCAAATATTCGTGACAGCCGAGGCAGAACTGGCCTTCACCTTGCTGCAGCCAGAGGAAATGTAGACATCTGTCAACTCTTGCATAAATTTGGTGCTGACCTACTAGCCACTGATTACCAAGGTAACACAGCCCTTCACCTCTGTGGGCATGTGGATACCATCCAGTTCCTGGTTTCTAATGGACTTAAAATTGATATTTGGTAAGTCACTTTTTTTTATTTTCACAGCACGTTTTTTATAATTAATCTTCTGTCACAAGAGCCTTGCATATAAATATGCTGGTTTTGAAATGCTGTATTTGGTGCAGTTTCAACTTTTTTAAGATGCCGCTTAATAAAAACACAAAGTAAGAAGGCAGGAAAACAACAGGAGGCTTCTGCTAGCCTCTGCAACAGGCAAAGCAAATAAGGATAGCAGCTGCTGGTGTGGGCTGCTGTATCTATTACTGCCTCACTGATGACGTTGCTGTCCTGGTTTGGCCAGACAGCCAGGTGTGGGTGGCTGGCACCAAAGAAAAATCACATTGGCTTCTTTAGAAGAATTTTCTCCACCACAGTTCTATTGTTGCAGTGGTTGTTACTGTATAAGACAAAGAAAATACAATATATGTGTGTGTCAGTTCATTCCCCCGCTCCTTTGGTAACAATGCTTCCTTTCAGGGTTTCCCCCCTCCCTCAAAGTCCATGACTCAGCCTTTCTTTTAAATATTGTGCATTCTTTCCTTCTGGCTTCCAGCAGCTGTCGGATGCCAGTGCTCAGATGCAATCTCTCAAGATGCAAAATAACTAGCTGTTTCATTGCAGTGACTACATTATTTTGTATGTGGAACTTTCTGCACAGTAGCAACTATTGCAAAAGATAATAGTAACTTCAAAATATCTGAATTTTTAAATCTCTGCTTTTCACTTTTCCCTCATTAGTGATTTCAACTCAAACTAGTTACAGACACTCCAGATTCTTTACGGCTTGAGATTTGTTAGGTTTTGGGGTTTTTTTTAAAATAAATTTCAGACACCTCTAGTGAAAATCCCTAGTCTGAGAGCAGCTCTGATCCTATTCAACATTAATTATAGCAGAAGAATCATCTGTATTTTATTTCAGTTGTCCTAATATGCACATGGAAAAAGAAGCTATGAGGAACCAGATTGCAAAATTTCTTCTTGAAATAAAGCTTAATCTTGCACATTGTCATAAATCTACTGTTCATTTTGTGTTAGAACACCCAGAATTTCCAAATTAATTAGAATACCAGGAATTTTAACTTTATTTAGAGGAAAAAGAGTTGTGCAATTTGAAAGGATTTTATTGCTGGCTGATGTGACAGAAAATAGTTATCAAGACTTCCTAGATAGTAATGTGTTATGCTGACTTGTCTTGTTAGAAAATTTCTATACTAGAAATTTCTTTTCATCCCATGTCCTTTTGTGGGGTTATTTTAGCAATCACCAAGGCGCAACACCGCTTGTCCTTGCCAAACGAAGGGGTGTGAATAAAGATGTGATCCGGCTGCTGGAATCTTTAGAGGAGCAAGAGGTGAAAGGATTTAACAGGGCAGCTCACTCAAAGCTGGAAACGATGCAAACTGCTGAAAGTGAAAGGTATTTCCAAACTAAAAATAGTTACTAGGAGAAATAATATTTAAGACTGTTAGATTTTTGTATTGACTTGATTATTCCTCAAAGCAGACAAGATCATATTTCAACTGGTATTATCTTGATAATACCAGATGTAAGCAAACTTTTAAATTTTGGAAAAGTGCTTTTAAACATCTCGTGATATTTTTGTTTTTATGGTGTGAATTTTTAGAAATAATTACTAAATTCTCATTTTACCACTTAACTCAGAACCAAAAGATAAATGGGGTAAAATACAAAATAACTGTGTCACGGGCTAATCTAACATCCTTTCAATGTGGTGGATTTTCTGTCCTCAAAAGGGATAGCTGACTTTTTATCCATCTGAACTGAATTAAGGATTTTATATGTTGTCATATAGGAAATTTCTATTGGTAAGGTTCATGGAAAGCATATAAAAAAAGAATTTCATATTATCGGAGAATAGAAGATTTCAGGAATATTGCTGGCAATTTCAGGGAAGGTATGGCATTAGAAGGAAGTTACTAGCGAATTCTGAAAGGTCTGGTTCTAGGACTGTGCTTGCTTACAATTTTCATAAACGTAAAAAGTAGTCTGGCATGTTAGTGGTTCTAAGAAGTGAGATACAGGCAACCCAGAGAAAACTTGGGATGGCAAAAAAGAGAAAGTTTATAGGAATAAATTGTGGTGCAGCAGCACAAAATGTGGCTTTGTTTACCTAAAGTTGTGTTCCATAGAATGGAAGTTTTTCAGTGGGAAGTGACATTATAGAAGAAGACACTTGATGTATTAGTTGAGGAGTTGATGCTACTCTGAAAAGGCAATGAAGTCCTAGAATGTACAAACAAAGATGTTTCCACTACACAAAGTTGCAGTGCTGTTGTAAAAAGCAATTGTAACTTCTGCTGTGAGGTACTTTTTATGATGCTGGCTCACCCCATTCAGAGAAGTTTAATTTTTAGGAGACAAGGAGAGGCATTGCCTCAGTGCCCAAGGGAACAGAGCATCTCCTTGGAAAAGGAGGCAACTAGAGCTCGTTTTCACCTGTCAAGAGTGTAGGCTGAGGTGTGTGGTTGCTGGCAAAAAATACTGGGTTTGAAAAATGTGGAATAACTGTTTAAGACAAAAGCTGCTGACAGAACAAGAGCAAAAGGATACATATAAACCACAAATAAATTTTTGATTGAAAATTTGGAATGTTTTTTTATAAGGAACTTCAAGACACATTTCTTGTAGGATTTAGATGTGGTGAAAACCCTTGCGGGTTCAAAGGCCTACAGAAAGGCTGCGGTGGAACTTTATAATAAGATGCAGGACTAGGAGTAATGGATGCAAATTGGAAGAGGGTAGATTTGAGCTGGATATAAAAAAGAAGTACTTTACTGTGACGGCGGTGAAACACTGGAACAGGTTGCCCAGAGTGGTTGTGGATGCCCCCTCCCCTGGAAGTCTTTGAGGCTGGATGAGGCATTGAGCAACCTGGTGTGGTAGGAGGTGTCCCTGCCCATGGCAGGGGGGTTGGAACTAGATGATTTTTAAGGTCTTTTTCAACCCAAACTGTTCTCTGATTCTATAATCCTCTTGCAGAAACCATTGAATCACTTGTAAACATGACAGAAGATGGTACTGAGATTAATAATACAAGAGATATTTCCAGTACTGGTTTATTTTGTTTTTTAATTTGTATTGGAAACAGGACATCTATGTTTGGAATATTTGCTGTTATACTGAATTTATTCGAATCTGTAATTTTTTTGTATTGTCTAATAATTATCATGATCTGCTGGGACATTATATCACAAAAGACAGGGAGTTTTGTCACATAGTTGTTGTTGCATTTGTTTCAAAACATAGACTTTCTTCCTGTAAGTGAAAATTAAACTGTGTAGACAGAGTTGTTATCTGAGTAGACAGAGAATAACAGAAACTGTGTAAAATCCTCCCAGTGAGCAGATTTGAAGTTCTTTCTTATGCTTTAGGTGAACCCACTCATCAGAGAGACTGTTTTAAGCCTTGAAATACAAAATTTAATATTATTGTCAAAATAATTATTAGAATTATTAGAATTAGTGCATGTTACCTTTCAGATTTAACTAAATGTTATTGAAATTTACTTGTCACAGAAATGGACTTTTGTTTCTATGGTTTTTATACTTATACATATGGACCAACACCTAAGCCACATCTAAATTGCAGTTTTTTATTTGATAGTGTGCCTTTAATAAACATAGCTTCCTTTCTGTTATTTGACCTTCATAAATATTGCATTGTTTGCTTTGGCAAGGAAGTCAGGAGCCCTCCTTGGGGAGAGGCACAAAGATACAAACAGTGCATTACCCAGGTTGTTTGTGAATGTGTTTAAAATGCCTGAAATATATTATTTTTAAAATAACAAATAACAGATGCCTACAGCGCCAAAAGCAAGTGAGCCTGTATGCTGTTTGATATGGAAATGAGTAATGTCTTCATAACAGGTGGCTTTTCAGACCTATGCAGTTTCACTCCTTCCTCTTAGTATTATTTTCACATTTTAGAGACACTTAGATGAATGTCTTGTCCTCTCCCTCCTTCCCCCTCCCCTGACTCTCTTACATTATGTATGAACCTGTAGAGAGATGGTTGCTCTTTTTACAGTCTCTTGACTAAAGTTTTCTGCTCCTTATTAGATGTAGCAATTGCTGTTCTGGAAGCACAGGCCCAAGCTAGGCTCCTGGCTCAGATTTATTGTCTCTTGCTTTGCCCTTCTCCCCATGAGAAGCATCCTTGTGCTGTCAGGAGGCAGAGCTCACTCTGTCTTTCAGTTTAGACGATCTGTATGTCTGCATAAACCGAGCATGACCTGCAACAGCTCCCATAGACACATCCACATTTAGACTTCTGTGTGGCACAAGCTCTTCTGTAGGGTGCATTGCTGCATTTCTTAACCAGTCGCAATTCGTAATAAGAAAGAGATATCTTGGATAACAATGATTTTAATAGGACTGTAATTTAAAATAGTGGAAGTGTTTTCTGTGCACCCAAGCATGTGATATTTTCCCTTAAATTGCATTGCAGCTTCATTTAACCTCTCTAAGGTAACTATCTACTACTTAATAAGTAGTTCTGTCCTACAACAGTGGCTGTCTTTTATTAAACCCTTTGTTTTGCTTGGGAAATCTTAACACACAAGGAATATGACTAAATTCTGCAGCAATGGACAAGCAAAAATAGTTCTACAGCACGGTAGATATTTTAGAACTAACAAAGACAACCTTTTAATAGACAATTTCTGAAATCTTCTGCATGTGACTCTGCAATACTTGTCCAAGCTGTAGGATTTTAGGCTAATTATTCTTCAGTGGCTGAACTTCCTGAGTAAAAATACTCTATGACTTTTGTGTAATTTTTCTGTGGTGTAATCTTAGAAGAGAGATTCATAAACGAGACCCTTACCTAATAACAATAATTTGTCAATTTCTAATTGTCACCAAGCAAAACAGCATTTTTTCAGTGAATATTGACTTGGAAATTGCTTTTCCCTGAAATGTTTTCTTTTATTATTCCTACAAGAAAGAACTAGGGATATAGTATCTAAAAGCAATTAGAAGGGAGGAAAGAAACTGGTTTTTCTCTGCTTACCTTCTGCTATTGAAATCATTGTACAGTAACGTCAGGCAAGTGAGAAGCAGTAGGGCTGCCACAGATGGCTGCAATTCTGTGTAAGTGAAGTCAAGTAATGAGAAAGTTTTCCTATTCTGTGTGAGGTTTTTGATACAGCAACAGAGAAAGTTTCCTGCTAGAAACCAATTGCGAAACCAGCAAAGTTGGGAGATTGATAGAGGCTGCCATGCAGTATTTGGAACAGCTTAGATTTTTTTCTAAAGATGATTAATCATTGAGATGACTGCATCATTCTAACTTTATATTTGTTTCTCGTTCAAAAGTAAGAGTTCCATTCCCTCATTTATAGCTGATACTGGGATATTAAAACATCAAAGCAGCTGCTGAACAACATGTGTCAGAAAATACTGCAGTGTCAACTTGTCCTGGAGATAGGAAAGTTTACTCGTTATCCAGATTTATTGTTTTCTGTGACATTATGCTAGAGAAGAGGTCTCCGTAACAAAGATACACAGAAGAGTAGTAAAAAGCATTACAGACATCAGACTCCTAATTAGATTGGTTAAAGTTTCCATTTTATTTATCAGAATTTATTTTTAAATAATTTTTTTTGTTTTGTTTACAAGAGCTGTGTGGCCCTTATGTTTCTGCTTATGCTTCATTAAATTTTACTAAGCCATATTTAGTAGGAATCATAGGGATTGAACTTTTGATGGCTAGTAGGTGGCAAGCTTGCAAAAAAAGTTCAATTGTACAGATACAAATCTCATTATCTTTACACAAGTTAATAAAGCATCCTTTCAACTAACTTAAGTTTAGAGTTTAGGAGTCTTTTACTCATGTGCTCTGTCTTTATTTAAGGGAGGCAACACTATAAATTGGCAGGTGGGGTTAGTTTTTAATTTAGAATG
This sequence comes from Turnix velox, assembly GCA_013400935.1. NCBI lineage: Eukaryota > Metazoa > Chordata > Aves > Charadriiformes > Turnicidae > Turnix > Turnix velox. The sequence continues at coordinate 22,749 of VZTY01029611.1, forward strand.
TTTCAGTTGCTTTTGGTAGGATTACTGTCGTAATTAAAGATGCATTCTTTTGCTCTGACGTATTTTTAACTTTAATCCTTTGTAGTGCAATGGAAAGCCATTCCCTCCTTAATCCAAACCTACAGCAAGGTGAAGGAGTCCTTTCCAGCTTCCGCACAACATGGCAAGAGTTTGTGGAAGACCTGGGCTTCTGGAGGGTGCTGCTTCTCATCATTGTCATTGCTCTTCTGTCACTGGGAATTGCGTACTATGTGAGTGGGGTGCTCCCTTTTGTAGAGAACCAGCCTGAGCTGGTGCACTGAAGCATATTCATAGAGGTTCACTGTGCTGTCCCCTGTTCTGATTTTGTTTGGATCTTCTTGGAATTATTCTCTTGGTGCAGGCAGTGGCAGCTGTATATATTGTTTTCCTTTTGTACTCATTATTAACTTCTTTGAAAGAGGGATTAATTCATTTCAACTAAAACACTAAATTCTAAAGCATTCCCTAGCTACCCCTGACTTTTCTTGACTTGCAAGCAAGATATGAAGATAATCCTCTCTTTTGATAACATACTATGATTAGAAAAGGCCTTTCATAATGAATATTAAATTCCTGACGATGAAAAACACATGCTTGTACAGAAACAAACTGGATTTATTTTCCCTATGAAGAGAGGTAAATCTATGTTTGTATTTTTATGTGTGCTTCAGTTGAAAGAAAAGCATTATATTAAAAGTCCTTCTCAAGAAAGCTGAATGATGTAATAATGCATTCTGATATATAGGTAATAATAAGCTGCAACTTCATAGTTCTTTTATTGCATTCCCATAGTTACATGTCTGCTGGTTTACAGAAAGAATGAGAAATAGTTCAAGTTTAACTATATCTTTAATCTATAGACCGCTCCTTTATTTATTAGGTTAATGCCTTCCCCAGATGAATTTTGTGTTGTTAATGCCTGCCTGAAGTAAATTGTGTAGAACAAAGCTAGCTGTTGTGCGTTGGAAGTAAATTTGTTTCAGCCTTAGGCTGAAAATTTTGCCTCTTTGTTGAAATGTTACTAAGCAAACCTTTCTTTATGAGAATGGTTAAAAAGTGATTCTGGTGTTCTGCTCTGTATATTACAGTTCTGTATGGCCGTTGCTGTTATGAAATATGTCATGAAGGATAACTTTTCTTTCCTCCCCCAAGAACCGGACTGAACCATGTAATTGCATTGTTTTTGTGTTCGTGGAGAGGGCTTGATGGAATAGAATTCCTTTCTAAAATTCTTTTCCATTTTAATTGTTTTCAGACAGCACTTACAGGCTTATGAATTATTTCCTGAGTATGCAGAATAAAAGTAGTTAAAATGTGAATATTTAGGAGCACTGTATGAAATGAAATCTTGACTCATTTGGTATTCAGCTGTGAAATCTTTGCTTGTAAATTACTGGGGCATGCGAATCAGTTACAGTGATCTCTTACAAAGGCTAGAAAGTACTACCTATTAAGTTGGAGGTTTTCAAAGAAAGCAGATTTTCTCCTTCCATGCTGATTAGACATCTAAGTCCCTTAGCTGCCACTGCCTTGAAAAAAAACCAGTTCTACTGAATAATTTTTTTACTTAGGCACTCCAAAATTTTTGGCAAATAACATAATTTATAGAATTATAAACCACAGTAAGTATTGATATAGGTAACTACATGCTATTCTATTGTCATGTATTTTTTCTTTTTTTTATGGGTTTGAGTGAAGAGGGCAATTATATTTGTTTTGATGTGTGACATAGGCTTAACTGAGCTGCTCCCCATTCTGAATTGTCTCTTACCTTATTTCTTAAGTTAGAACTAACGAAATTATACTTTTCTAACATCCACAATGTGTCAGAAAGGAAAGCCTCTTAAAAAAACTAAAGCAAAATAAAACACCAGAGATACTCCCATTCATTGGATTATAAACTCATAGTATACCTAAATTACATTTACTTCTCTAAATAAGTACATTTCTGTTAATAATATTCTGTATTTTGAATAATTGTGTTGCTTTCAGTACATGTTGTCCGCATAATTTGTAATTGTATTCTCAGTATGGGTGAATGCCACAAATAAAACTGTATAGTGAATATGTTTTGGTTTATTATTGCATTAGTGCAGTAATAATGATGCTATCCCATTTTACTCACTTGGTTGTGCATTGACAGTGAGTATTTCACAAGTGGGGAGGTTCCCTCCCTGAGAAATAGAGCCCTTGCTGTTGATATGAATGAGGTTTTAGAACATAGTTTCTTTAGATTTGCCAGGTTTATTTTCAGTATTGTTGGTGAATCCCAGTTGTTGTCTCTCTCCCTTATTTAAGATTTCAGGTATTGAAAGCATGTCAGTCCTTAAGATTTAAGATGACCTGTGAGAGGGTAGAAACTATAACCAAGAAAACCAAGCTTGAGTTTTAAATCACTTTTCCTACTTTGCTGTACTTTGCTTATGGTCTGTGCATAACTGCTCATTGAAAATATTTTTAAAAAACCGTATGAACTCTCCAGATGAACAAATATAATTTTTGAAACCCAAAAGGCTGTTTGAACTTCACTGTGTTAATGACTGTTACTCTTTGACATAAGCATGTGATAAATGTCTGACTAAAGGGAGAGTTGGTTCTGGATATATCTATTAATGGAAAGGGACAGCTGTATCTTTCAATATATCTATAAACATTAATGGCTTCCTTTTAAAAGGTTGAGTCTGAAGAATGAATTTACCTCGTGCACCGTAGATTTCAAAAAATACAATCTGTTTTACAGGAACAGAAGGAGAACTTCAGCTTGCTTCCTCTTGAAGCTGTTGTCATAGGGAGTTTCAGTGTTTCAGCACAGTAGAGATCAGGTTAGATTACCTGCAGGTCAGTAAGATTTCTTTTATTTATTATTTCCATCATGTCTAGATATCTTCGTCCAGGGACTCCATTTTGATAGCTGCTCTTCAAATCCAAGACAGATTGTTACTTCAAGCTATTTTCAAACTAATGAGCTAAAACAAAATAAGAAATTGAGAGAGAAAACCATCATGGAGGGATGATGCATTTTTCTTCAGTGTCATAAAACTACTCAGAGGCCAAGACAGTGCAAGGTAAACCAAAGTTGTAATATGGATGCACAGAGGCTGTGATGCAATGGGCAGTCCCTGGGCTCATCTTTATTCCATGGCAAGATGACACCTATTTTATCTCACAGTAACTTGTACAATATATCTTTTTATTTTAAGAGTTTCTGTTTTCAGTCAAATTGGTAGTTTGCTTTGTTAGAAGGGGACAATCTGTTGTGTGTCTGTCATGGATGTTCTGGTTGCTACAATACAACAGGTATTTCATTACTGGGCATGAGCTGGCACTGTGAGATGTATCATCATGGAAACGTCTTATGAGATAAAGAACATGGTTTCACTTCAAAGTATTGAAACAGTAGATCTGGACAGTCTCTGGATCTGCAGCTGATCTGGACATTGATTTTAGCATGTCTCAACTACTGTCTCTGTCAGTTTTTAATAACTTCAGTAAAAATAACTCGCCAGTGTGCTGTAGGTGGGCTAGTTAGCTAGGTAGCTCTTTTCCTAATCAAAATGTGTCATAGTGCATTAGAGAAATTCAAATTGAGCACTTTATTCAGAAGTTCAGTAGCATCGTTTTAAAAGCCGTACTAGAAAGTACAAACTGGAAATGAAAACTCTCATGCAAACTAAAAATAAATAGGTTAATATTGGTGGTTGTCCTATTATAAACTTTTAAAAGTCTAGCATGTGTTTTAAAAATTACCTGAAGTTGACTTGTAGGAGAACTTATTTCTTCCTCAGCTGACACACAAGCTATCTTGTTTCTGAAGTTGTTCCTGTTTCTGAAGCCATCTCTTTGTTCAGTTGTCACTCATATTTGTTCATATTTGAATTGGTAATTAAAGTAAGTCTTAAATTATATGAGAGTCAGGTCAGAATGCTTTTCCTTCATTATTTGTTCTTTTCTTACATTTCAACATTAATCCTTGTAGATTGGTTACTTGGGCCACACTTTGGAAAATTTCCTAAGTCATCCAAAATGTCACCAAATTGTTGCCAACTCATCCCTGGAGTTGGAGTTTTCTGGAAGAATTCAAACATCATTTGCAGTTTCATGAAATCTGGTTCCCTGTAAACTTTGTAAATGTTGAAATCCTGTTGAATCATGAACCTCAGAGCTATTAATACTATGGAATTAATTTTTGGTGACAGTATAGATAATTCTGCACCCACACACGTAGGGTAGTAGGAGGTACCTGTTATCGTAAACATATTGAAGTACTTCAGCTGTATTTTGTGTTGCTTGGCATCTTTCATACTGCTATTACAAATGCTTCAAGGTAGGAACACTTAAAGTACACAGTACTAGGAAACAAATGCAACTAATTGGTAGTTCTTTGCCATTTATTGCCAGGAAGTGAAGTGTTCCCAGGGTCACACTGCCAGAGAAATCTGAGAAAACTGTGTGTCTTCAACTGACGGTGTTGTGGTGTGGTCTGAGCTCTTATGCAAAGCAGAGCTAAGGTTCTGCTGTTGCAGCTGAAGCGCAGTCTGTGTGCAGAGCTCTGAAAAATGCGTCTCTGCTGTAGGCATTTATAGTTTGTAAATCACTGCTGTAACTGAGCATTAAGCAACCAATATTTCCTAATGACTATGAAGAGGCAAAGCTATTGTTCTTCATTACTGCCAAGGGAATTGGCGATCTACTGGAAATTGCCATAACTAAAAAGCAACAAATCGGAATTTCTTTTGAAGTCAAAGTGTGAACAAGTCACAATCGTGGCTTCAGGTGACACATTCTTTCCGCTTGTAGTTTAAACTACCTCCTGGAGAAGGAAAAGTGAGGAGACATTTGGAAGAGAATTTGTTGTGTGGTATGTGTGCTTTGCAGAAGATAGGAGGCAAATGAATGCAGTGAGCTGAGATAGCAGCCAGAGAGGCAGAGCCCTGTGATACCTTCATGAATCACTGCTCAAAGCACTTGTAAGAAGTGTGAGGAGTGACCAGTAATAGCCTCCTGGCAGGAGAAGGATTTCACTGGCTTGTGATTACACCATCTCACGGGGTGGTCTGTAACCTGAGCTGGCTCTTACTGACTTTCAATGTCTAGAGCCCTGCTATTTCAGACAACTGCGTGTTTGAATGTGTGCCCACATTAACAGCTGCTCATGTGGAAGCCCAACTGGTTGCTCTTGTACAGAAGTCCTTCTCCACACAAGTTAGCAAGATAATTTTTACCAAATGTGGACAGGAGCTCTTTGTAAAGCATTGAATATTTCTGGTGTATTAAATTATGTTTATCCTATTATCAGAAGACAGGAATATGGATGAAGGATTGGGTGTATGCAGTAATATAATTTTCCTCTGCCAAAGCAAGAAGAGATAACACTCTGCCAAAGCAAGCAGAAAATCATAGTAGATTTGTGGTATCAATTCCTAAGTATAAAGAATATTTCGAGTAATGCAGCCTCTGGCAGCTAAGTTTTCTAGTAGAAAGGCTGGCATAACCTTGCAGTGGTGTGAAGGTAGTGATGTTTAAAGGTTTTTCAGGCTTAATGAAGTGCACACATTGAAAAAAGCTAATTAATAAGGATAGTGGATTTCTGCTAGGATGTAAGAATTAAAATGGCGTGTGCTTGTTCTTATATTGTTGTCATCTCATTGCAAGCCGAACATCTGGCTTGGTTTGTTTTGGTACAGTTATTTTCAGACATAAAATGAAGTATGTTGACGTCCACGGGTTTAAGTTGTCAAGCACAGTTTCTGTAGTGGATGTGGAGCATGATGGAGTACCTCAGTGAAAGCCACAGCAGCTGGTATGTGAACTGCTCGGCGCTGCCAGAGCTGTTCCTTATGGAACTTGTGTTTATCCCATTTATGGTATTGGTTTGAATCCCCATGTCAGTTCGATGAACAGCAGTGTTTAACATCAGGGTGAATTGAAGGCTGCTTTCAAAAAATTTTAATTATAATAGAAGTTAAAGCTTTATTATTTATTTCAAAGTTCAGGGAACATTTTTTTAATTATCTAATGTTTACTAGAATTACAGCCTCCAAATGTGCACATATATAGAGCATGTGTGTGTCCTTAATCTGTGTGCTGCTGTGCCAAAAGGAAGTTTAGGAAGAGCAGGAAGACCTCCAAGGAGATCAGTTTGAAGTAATTCTGATTTAAGTAATCCTGTTTTTTCTCATTTGTCATCAGACTGGTATTTTATATACTGCCAGCTCTGCTTTTATTCATTGCACTGACTGACTGATGTACTTTCTTGGTCTCAGAGTAGAGTTTGGGAAGAGTTGGTCACATTACCTACCTTGCAAAGGTGTGCTACACCCACTGAGCCCCATTATTTTGATAAGAACTGAATTCTTCAAAGTGCTAGTCAGTTCTCTTTGGTTTTAAAAAAACTGTCTGCTTCTGCTAAGTGAGCAACTATTGCTAGTAAAGCTAGCTTAGTTAAGGAAGTGATCTTTTTGTCTGTTTTTCATATGAAATACAACCATGTTTAGGGGGAACTGTTTGCCTTGGCTTTACCTGGCTCCCCAAAAAAGCATCTGCAAATGGAGCAAACACTTTGAGGATTAAAAGGCAATAAAGCTGGAGCGGTGTTTATTCCCTCTGTTTCAAGGTGTGCCAGGACACTGGGAATTTCATACCAGGCATTTGGAGTCACTCTTCCCAGAGGATAATAACTCTGTAGAAGTTTTTGGCCTTTATGAATGTTCTGAAATTCAGATATGTGCAGTGTTGAAAGCTCTTTGCTTCCTTCAGGCAACAAGATACACTCCAGTAAAGCAATTAGGAATACTTTACATGTATCTTTGAGCCAAGAAAGCAATCTAACTGCAAGTTGGTTTTTAAATGTAAGGTAAAATGAGGGTACAAAGGACACAGACTTCACTTCCTGCCATACACAGACACCTGCTACTTTATTCCCAGTGTGCTTCCCTGCCCTGGCAGTAATGTTAGCACATCTCTGACCCCAAGAATCTGGATCAGGTAGCTATGCCAGAAATTTCTCTCACTCCATTCTTCTTATCTCTGCACCTCCCTATCGCTTCATCTCCTGCCCACCCCTCCATGCCTCTTATTATGCTTCACCTAGGCTTCAGATTTAGCCCATTTATTATGCTCCAAGGATTCCCTTCATAAAATGTATTTCTTCCCTGTAACTTCTTTGCATTTGTCTGTCTTCATTGCTTGCATCTTACCTGAGCCATTGTTCTTCACCAGGTATCTTTATTTGCCTAACCTAATCTGTGCTGAAAGCTCTTTATGGGATGGAAGTTACCATATTTTGAAGAAAGGATTATCAGTTGGCACTCATTCACAAATTTGACTGCTAGCAGAAATAGTAATCTTTTTAATTAATGCTTTCCTGTGATAAAGACAGGAGAAGCTAACATTGTTGTATAAGCCTTGTTTTCAGTTTTACTTTCTTTCTCTAATGCTGTAGTTGATTTTTTTTGTGCCTTCAGTAAATCAAACTTAGTCACGTGTGGGTTGTTTCAGCTTTCAGTAGAACACATCCAGAATCTGACCTGTGAACAAACTGAATTTGGTTTAGGTCAGTGGATATGAGGGATCTGCACACTGCTTGTGAGACTCTGGGTAGTGGGACTGGATGGAGGCCTGTCTCTGCTCCCCAGAACAGGGTATTGCAACCGCTGGACTCTGGAGTCTACAGCAGCAACATCACAGGAACAGAATAAAGGGGTGCCCCAGATTCACCACCCTTCTTTTGCCTATGGCTCTGTAATGGGCTTGTGCTGTGCATATAGAGGATGCTGAAATAGCCTCTAGAGTGGATGCACAACGCTGGAGATGCTCCCGTCCCCTTGTAAGGCTTTTGAAATGGAACAGAGCCCATTGAGACCAAAGCAGATGTGATGAAATGGGAGAGCAGTGTGGTTCCTACTTAACACCAAGTGTCAGTGAGCTGGTAGGACCATCTGCACATCTGCTGTGATTTGTGAACACACCTCGGCTTTTTCAGCTGAGCACAGAGCAGACAAGGATGTGCACCTGTGGCAGCAGCAGACAGAGGAAGTGGAGTCAGTGCTGTGTAGTCTCTTATCTCTGCACAGCAAGCTAGCAAGCAGTTTGGAAGCCACAAACCAGCTGTGAGAGCCAGTGGTGCACGAGAGAGGACATATTAATAAAAAATACTTTATGCTGGTAACTTCCCCTGGTTTTGGGGTATTTTCCATAGGCAGGCAAGTGTTCCTATCTGAGGTTTAGTAGGATTTTTCAGCATGTGAGTGAAGAATGCTGAAAGTATCAAAAAGAGTGAAGAGAAAGACTCGTAGAGAAATTGGCAACTTCCTCAGAAACTGCAGATGTTTCTGAGGAAAAACTGGACAGATGTGCTCCTGGCAAAGAGAACAGTTTTGGGAACATCTTTTAATTTTCATTCTGTTTTATTCTTCCACTTGTAGATATCGGGGTGTCATCTTACCAGATCTCTCTCTCAAATTAAGCAGAACATTCCCAGATCTGTAACAGAACTGCAAGCAGAATTGGAGTTTTTCATCTTGACTAAAGCTGATGAGATTTTTATTGTTGATTTAATTTTAATTTTATTTTAAATTATATTTGTTACATCAGCTTAGACATTTCTGTATACTGGGTCTCAAAAGGCTGTGTCTCTGAAATGACAGTGTGTAGCAGGAATAGTGTCTGGTTTTGACTTAACTACCCACAGAGTAAGTTTAGAATGTCAGGTTCTAAATAAAGTATCAGAATACGTGATTTCCCCATCTATTTTTTACATGTGGGTATTGGATTGGGAACTCTTTCAGCTGCTTCACTTTAACCAAAGCCAAGTTCAAATAGGGCCATTCAGTTCTATATCCTTTCCTTTATGCTTGGGGTTTTTTTTGATAATTTCTTCATCACTTGAATCTCAGTCTCTGTCTCTCTTTCCATGCATAAAAATGATTGTTGTAGGCAGTTAAATTTGAATTTGCTGGCAACAGGTTGAGATTTATCCCATTGCATAAGATTCATGTACATAGATGAGGAGCAATCAGCAGAGGGCCTGTGCAGCTCAAATCACTCTCTGTACTAGGGCTTTTGCAAGTCCCATCTGATGATTGAGCAAGCTGTGTAGGGTTGGGTATCTCCCGCCTGTTTACCTGTGAAAGGAAATTAAGTTTTTATGTGGGCTCTTAATGGAATGGAAATGAATTCTTGATTCCCACTGTAGAGCCAGATTCCAGGCAATCTGGTTGTAGTGTTGTCATGTAATGGCACTTCCTTTCAGGCTTGTCTTGGTTAATGTCTGACCTGGTCTAGTGGGAGGTGTCCCTGCCTATGACAGGAGGGTTGGAACTAGATGATACTTAAGATCCCTTCCAACTCAAACCATTCTATGAAATCACGGGGTCAGTCTAATATAATTTTCTTAGTTTTCCCAAATTATTTCATCTTGAGAAGGAGTAAATTCATATTAAAAGTCTTAATTTGCTTAAAACAGGTTTGTTTTTTTTTAAATGCCCTGGTACATACAGTTAGGCCCAGCAGTGAGGATCAGACTTATATAATATAGAGCGGTAGCACAGAAACACTCTTACAGAAGGTGGAATATCGTCGTCACTGCTGGTTTCTTGCCGTCTGCTACATGCCAGGATCTGCATGGAAGGGAACAGTTCTGGCTTCTCTGAACTTTAAAGCTATATTGTGATAAATCTCTATAAACTTAATTTGAAATCTTAGACACGTATTAGATTTTCTTTGTGCTGGAAGTCTCATATTATAAGATTGTTGTGTCTGAAATTCAGTTTTGTTTAAAACACAGTCAGAGCAATCTCTTGTGTTATTCTAGTGCTCCTGTTCCTGGCTGATGCACTGGTGAAGTGTGACAAACGGAAGTTGGCTTATGTTTTTTCAACAGCATAAAACATTTTGTAATATTAATGCTTGCTTTATCTGTACCTTTTGTTCCTTTTGATTCCTCTTGTCCCTTAGGAGTTTGCTGGAAACATTCATTCCACAGTGAGTCAGCATGGCCTACTGGACTGAGCAGAGGGCAGACTTGGGAGTTATAAATCCAAGCATTGACTTGTTGTGTGGCCTTAAAAAACTTACTTAACCTCTGCTTCCCCACCAGGAGAATCAGTGTAACTTACCAGTCTTTGAGTGAAGTTGCCATTAATATACATACATAAAAAGATTTAGAAAATAAATAGTGGCACTGATAGTCTGGGTTTTTTACTCAAAGTAATTACCTTTTTACTCAAAATAATTGTATTCATTTTACTCATAAAGCATAATCTAATGACAAGGGAACATATATTCCTTGATATGTCAGTTATCAGTCGTCTTGTTTCCTGTTATTTCTTTATCATTCTGAGGCATGTATGAGTTGTAGACAAAAGCTCTGCTTGTACATCATCTCCCACAGAGACTCCTGTACCAGTATTTGAAGTCCCATTGATTTCAGTGGCTGTGGGTAAGAGCACTTGGTGTCCAGAGGTTATTCAGATCCAGAATCATGGGCAAATATGGAAGACCTGTCTATTTTCATGTAGGCATAATGGAAACAAAAGAAGACTAAAATGCAGAAGCTGAGACAGGTGTCTACCATTTCTTAAAAGTTTTAAGAAACCCATTCCCAGGATCAGTGCCTCTGGCTGAGGTTCAGTGTAGGCAGAATCGGAAGGATTGTGACCAGAGCACTTCCCTTTCTTCTTTCTGGTGGATATAGGGGCTCTCACATTTCCCTGTTGAGCAGGGTATCAGTTTTCATTCTGGAAACAAGTCTGGCAGTAAGGGGATGTATGAGCTGTGGAATCAAGGCTTTGGAAGGTCTTCAGTGACATTTCTCCATTCTTAACACATCATTTGGCAACAGCACTTGATGGCCAGGTGCGAAATCCAGCACCCAGTCTCAGAAGTCAGGCCAGACGTGTGCTTGTTTGCAGGAAGCTAGAGGAGTATTCTCCAGCCATGTCTTTGACTAGCTCTAGAACTGTTTTGCCCAGACTGCCCCAATCCCACCATTACTCTGAATTTCACAGGATGAAGATGACCTCTTTATTTTCCACTGCATTTCCAAGTCTTACACATTCTGCCCCATGTGTTGCCCTTCCAGGCACACACCCAGGATGATAACTTAAAGGTGCTGCCCTGGCCAGCATCCAGTCCTATGCAGTAGAGGATAATTCCAAAAAACCCACAAGGCAATGTTTGTTCTCAAAGTATCCAGAAAGAAGACGTTAAGGAAACTTCAAGGGAAAAAAAAAATAAAAGTAATCAAAGATCCACTGAGAGACATGAGGCAGGAAAATTAAAGTGCATTCAACATCCTGATGGCAGGTAGTACTTTGTGAGAGTTTGTTTTGGCTGCAAACCCCATAGCTTTCACCATCACTGTGCTCAGTATCAGCCTGGGGAAATGAAATGCCTATGTTTGGGCTGCTGCATTGTGGAAACCTGTCTAGAACTGTCACCTTGATTTTGGTGAGGCTCTTGGTACAAAGTAGCTGACATTGGAAACACCTATCTAGTATGGAAAGAGCCAGGCTAAAGAGCATTCTTAGGGCTGAAAAAGATATAATTTATGCAGTGTTAGAGATCCTGGATAAGCTTCATTTTCATTTTCTTTTGTGTTGTGTTTTATAAAATGGCCTTTACCACAGATTTTGTTGAACTTCTCTTGTTGAGTGGTAATGTCAGCCTGCTCTGGCCACTAAGAGATCTGTCACTTACATTGTTAAATTTAAAATTAATACTAATTCTATCAAAATCTTCCTCCCTCTCTAGTCAAAGGCCCATTTTTAGAGTGGTTGTATCCTCACCATTCCCTTACTTGGCTGCTTGCTCATCTTTCATGAGGATAAACATAGAATTTGAGGGAATTTCCCAGGTGGAAACTCCCTGTTCTATACGAGAACACTGTGCAGTGTTAACTGTGTGCAGCAGTCACTATGCTTTATTTTCAGTCCAGTGTATTTTTTATTAGCGTAATCATCTTTCTTGGGGGAAATAAGGTGAGAAAATTACTTACTCACCCATTATTAGTAACCTAGATTCCTATCTCACTTTCCTCACTGCATACTGCTCTGTCTTAGCAGAGCAGCTAGCTTTGGACAAGTTACTGAGGCAATAGATTTTGTCTTAGCAGTTCTGTGAATGTAATCATCTGGTTAGTAATTTATAGTAGAACCAAAAAAGGGTGGAAATACTGATTGGCAGTTCCTCTGGGAATGGAAAAGAGATGCGTAAGATGAGTTACGTTGCTTAAATGCTCACTGGCAGACTGTAAGCATTTAAAGTATCTGGTGAAAAGTGTAGATTCCACTTCTAAAGACAAGAATTGCTGTTTTCTATTGCCAGATACTCTTCAATGGGTTGTTACTATTTGCAGTTAAATAAATTTATTTGCCAGCTGAGGTAGATTTTAGTCCACATGTCCCCTTGTCACCCTGATACACTGTCCATGTTGAAGATGCGCCCATTTTATTCTGCCAAAGCTGAGTTGTTTTGTTGAGTTTTTTTAAGCTGGAATGTCGGGAACGGAGTCACAGGAGACAAGCCTCATGCTATCATGATCAGCAAATCTCGTTTATTGAGAGCATCAGACAAGCTTATATACATCTATGGTTAACCATGCCCACTAGCCACACTCTGATTGGTTACATGTTACATCATCTATGTCGAACCCTCCCCTTGCGGTTTCTCTCTTTTCTCCTTCCGGCACAGTTGACCACTAGTTCCTCAGCACTCCCCCAGGCCTCCAAGGACATACAGGATCGTCAAGGTCGTCAGGCGGCTATGGCTCCAACCTGGCGAGGTCTGCCTCAGGCCTCGATAGATGTTTTTGTCTTGCTCCGAGAACTTGATGGCAGTCGTTAACTCCCTAGCCTGTTCCCATCCCCCAACACTGGAAGATGAGATGCTTTCCTGATTTTGTGAGTCTAGGTGATAGTGTTGATCCTTTAGTTGAACTGAACTGACAAGCAGGATGAGGCTTTCTGAAAGCTTGTTCAGTTTAGGTCCATCCACCTCATCATGACATCAGAAAAAGCTTGTGTTTTGGAATAGAGTTTTACAGCCAAATTATTTTAATTTTTTCCTTAGCAGTTTTAGGAAAAATAGTTACAAAGATGCTTATATTTTGCCTAGCTGGTGAATGCTGAGAAAGGATACCAAGAAAAAGGCAAGAAAGAGAAATGAAGTGTAGCATGGAAAATCAGGGGCCAATTCTATCAAACTAAAATTTGTCATATATGAAATAAATAGATTCAGTTTTGATGGAGCTACTCTGGATTTAAATAATTGTTTAACTGAAAGCTGTACCTTGCCTTAAGAACTGACTTCATGCTTCTTCATAGTCTTCCAGTTCTTGCCCCAAAACAGCCTCTTTCTGCCAATGCAATGTGATTCACTAGTTTATGAAGTGTACCTATGTTCTTCATGATGTGTAGCTCAGTGTTACCCAGCTGAGAGTATGATCGGTTTGTGTTAGGCATGGCACAAGCATTTTGTCCCTCCACAGTGTGAAATCCCAGTTAAGACATTTCCCAGCTAGTAATCACCATGGTACCCTAGAGCTGAGACTGCTCAGGGCAAGGTTTGATAGTAAAAATGAGTGGTTTATATCCTCAGAAGTGCATCAAAAAATGAACTTTTTTTGAGAGATACCAACTGACATTCTTACAATCGTGGAATGGCTAAAGTTGAAATGGACATTAACATCTGTTTCCACCCCCCCTGCCATGGGCAGGGACACCTCCCACTAAACCAGGTTGCTCAAAGCCTTGTGCAGCCTGACCTTGAACACTTCCAAGGATGTTTCTCTGCTTCCACTGCTTTTCTGGCCTCGCCACAATCACAGTGAGGAGTTTATTCCAAATATCTAATCTAAATCTTCCCTCTTTCCGTTTAAAACTGTTACCCCTCATCCTATCTCTACATGTCCTTGAAAACAGTCCCTCCCCAGTTTTCTTGTGGGCCCCCTTCACATATTGGTAGGCTACTGTAAGATCTCCTCCGAACCTTCTCTTTTCCAGGATGAGCAACCCAAAATCTCTCAGCCTGTCCTTGTAGGAGAGGGGCTTCAGCCCCCTGATCATCACATTACAGGAGGTTGAGCCATAGTCTGCAGGAGTTAGCATTTTTCTGTATATAACTATGTTCCTGAGCAGAGCTGCCACTTTTCATACTAAACTGAATGAAAATGAAAAATAGAGACCATTTGAACAGATCTCTGCATTTCTTACTCTCTGACAAGCATGAGCATACATCATCATCAGTACATGAGGGGGTCCTACAGAAAGGCAGGGGAAGGACTTTTTAATATGATATCAGATGGGAGGACTAGAAACAATGGATGTAGATTGGAGGGGGTAGATTTAGACTTGACATAAGAAAGAAATTCTTTACAGTGAGGGTGGTGAGGCACTGGAACGGGTTGCCCAGAGAGGTTGTGGATGCCCCTTCTCTGGAGGTGTTCAAGACCAGGCTAGACAAGGCACTGAGCGGCCTGATCTAGTGGGATCTAGGTGTCCCTGCCTATGGCAGGGGGGTTGGAACTCTATGATCTTTGAGGTCCCTTCCAACCCAAACTATTCTATGATTCTGTGATCATGGTGTATGGACAATTGTGATTTTCCATCCCTAAGATTACTTCAATCTGTTTCCTGTCTGCAGCATTAATTTGTGATCAACTTTCAGATTTCTTCTAAAGCACTCATATTTTTAAAATATCATAAAAACATTTGATTAGTGTTAAATAATTATAGGTTCTGTCCAACTACAGCAAACTTGGCTTGCTACTAGAATGATCCTTAGAGGAAGAACATGATAGGCCATGGCTTTCTTCTATCTCTCTGTCCCAATGTGCGTTGCATGCTTAGTGACAACAGCAAGAAACTATTTCCCACCCTAAGATACACCCGTATGAACTTAAAGCAGAGGCAGATCTTACAAAGGTTTCATTCTGCATAGGCTTTTCTGACTAGCCACATCCTTGAGTGTGTTCCAGCAATGCCTTAAGCGCTGTGCCGAACAGTGGGGTTTGTTCTCTCCCTGTCACCATGTGGCCAGGCTTTCCAGTCCATCTTTGCAACAAAAAAGCATCAGTCTCTCTAGACTCTGCTTCCTGCTACTTTTGTTCCAACTTCCCTTTCTCAGATAACGCCCATCTTCATCCAGATACCAACAGCAACTTCATCAGCAGTAGCTTCATCAGATGCAATTACTGTGTGGGAAGATGCAGACTTTTTTTTCTCAAAATAGCTCTTCTGTGAACTCGTGTGCTATTTCCTTTTCCTGTCTCCTAAGGCCTTGAATAGTTCCCTGAATTTGGTTGTTGGAAAGCTGTCACTAAGCTCTTCTCATCGCCTAAGCAAAAGCAAACCAGAAATTTCAGTATGCATGACCCAGTGCCTGCTATGAGCCAACAGTCCTGGGCTGTGAGATTCAGTCCTGATGGGCAGTGATAGCAATTGAGGTGCCTTGACTCTAGCTGTTTAACCTGTTCAGCTAGTGAGCTTCTCTCTCTGTGTCTGCTGTCACATCCAGGGCCTTCCACTATCTAAGCCTCCCCAGATGCCTGCAGCATCCTTTAATACCAAAGCCCTTTTTTCAGATGTGTTTTATGCTTGGAAGACAACAACTAATGGTGTCAGCAAAAGTCCTGCCTGCCTTTTTGGCACAGAAAAGCTTTCTCAATAAGTTTGCATCACTTTCTTTGCAATCCTACCCTCTTTGAATGCAGTTTTTCCATCCCCCCTGCTGTCCCATTGAGCATTAGGCTCAATCATGGTTGTGAAATAAATCCGTCATTTGTTCAAATTAAATTCAGAGTTTCTCAGTACCGTAAACGAAACTAACTTCACTGGCACAAGGATAGCCTGGCCCTAATGTGAAAAGGGAAGGAACAGAGAGAAAGATTGAATGGTCCTGAAGTCAGACTTGCTGCTCTTGCCATTGCCTGCTGTGGCTGTATGTGCTGTTTTCATCAACCACACAGTTGATGGTAGCACAGAGAGGAACAACAGGCCTGGAACTACACAAACCACATAATCTGTTACAGCAGGCAGGAGTCTTGTAGAAAACTAATACATTAAGAATATGGATCACTATAGTTGCAGGTAGTGAGATTCAGTAGAAGTCACTCACAGTTGTTCCTGCAATCTGTTTTAACCATGATATTTCAAAGCATCCTCTGGGGAAAAAACACAAACAAATCAAAGCAGTAAAATCTTTTGAGCCCCAAATCAACACTTTCCACTTGGCATAAATAGAAATAAAATTGTGTAAACAAAAAATCAGTTAATTTGCAAAGTCAGATACTTGTAAAATGTTACAAATTCATTTCTGTACATAGTTACTGTGGTTTTTTTCACAGGGGTTCTATCTCTGAGAGCATGTTGCAAACACATAGAAATTGTCAGTATGCTTCTCTAAGAATGTGAGATATGGACTGGATAAGTGGCAATAAAGAGGATGGAGAATTGTTAGGACTTCCTAATTGAAAGGTTGGAATCAGCAGTACAAATCCATCTGGTGGCAGGTTACTGCTAGTGGTATCCTGTGAGTGATATTGAGGCCAACACTGTTTAATGCATTTATTGACAACTGGAACCTGGTAGTGATAGCAAATTGCAGGGATATGGTTGGTACACTGAAGGACATAGAGGGATCCTGACAGTGGGACTGACAGGAGACTCGTGACAATCAGCAAAGGCAAATGCCAAGTCTTTCTCATGGGATGGAATAAGCTTGTGCAACAGTTCACTGTGGTCAACTGCTGGAAAGAAGCTTTTCAAAATGGGACCTGAGTGTTCTGGTGGACCTCATGCTGAACATATGTCAGCAATATGTCACTGTGGCAAAGACCAACCACGTGTTGGGCTGTATGAGCAAGGGTACAGCCAGCAGATCAAGAGAGGTCAGTTTTCTTTTTTATTCCACAGTTGTGAAACCACAGCTGCATTACTGTGTCCTCTGTGGAGTACCCCAGTTTGAGAAATTAATAATTGATCAACTGGAGCATGACCAGTGGAGGGTCACCTGGATGGTGAAGGTGGAGGAGCACATGATGTTTGAAAAGACGCATTTAGAGCTGGGTTTGTCTAGTCCTATGATGAGAAGGCCGAGAACTCTCCAGAACTCAGGAGAAGACTCTCCCATGTGGTGCACACTGATGGGATGAAAAGCAGTGGGCACAAACTGCAGCAAGGAAAGTTTATTCAGATGTTAGATAATTTTCACCATGGGGCATTTCAGCACTAGAACAAACTATCCAGAGAAGATGAGTTATTTCCATCTCAGCAGATATTCAAAACTCAACTGGACAAGATCCTGAACCATCTGAACTTTGCATGGGTGGAAGGAAGGACAAGATGACTTCACAGGGTCTCTTCCAATATAAATGAGCCCAGTTCTAAGGGGAAGGGCTATTGAAAGGAAGCTCAGCCCTACTGAAAGCTATTAAACCTGCTGGTTGGAGGGGATGTGAAATGCTTTTCATGTCATCCCACTAAAACAGTTGAGATTTTTGGATTTTCAGATTCTTTTCATAGGTGAAAACCAAAGCCTTTCTAGGTTTTGCCTCATTTGGTTTTTGTTTCTCTGAAAGGACATGAGAAAAGATTAGCAATTTGGCTGGTAATCAGATAACAATTGAACCTGAACTGGAGCTTCTTCATACAAGAAGAGTGCCTGATTTCCAGGCCAGAAGGTGCTTTCTTCTTTCCACATTCCCTGGCACAGCATATACTTCTTTAGGAAAGGTAGCTCCAAAAATGATAATTGAGGCATTTTTACAGGGCAAATAATTTAGTTACAAATTTTTGACCTGTTCTTTGGAGCTTCTGCAGTGCAGAACCACACAGCCACTTTAGATCAGAAAGTAAAGAAAAACTCGCAACTGCTGTATTTCTGAAATGGAAGAAAATGGTGAAGACAGAGGTTGAACAGTATCTTGAGATTAACATCTGAAATGTGAAGTATGTCCCAAGACAGATTATAGTCCTAGAAGAGAGAGCTTTGCGTTTGTGTCTGATGGGGTAATTATACATTTGATCTGAATAGGGACTTCCCACAGAAAAAAAAAGCAAGAATGAGACTTTGGTCTTTCAGCTCGTGTGGTCATCAAGCATCTTGTGACTCTGGCTCTTCTGTGTGTGGCGACAGGGGCAGTGGTAACTACAGTCCTGGAGCAGACTTGGTGAGCATGTCTGTGGTGTTATCTTCTCTGCATCATTCAAACAGAGCTAGGAGAAGTGCATATGTCCTAAATATCACATCAAATCTATGATAGCTGCTTCTTCACCACATCTCTTGCCAGATACAGTTAGTTACAGCTGGAAAATGTTCCCATCTGCATGATAGTGTCCTAGACATTGTCCTGTCAGCCAAGTCTGAGGAGATGAACACTGGGGAAAACCCAGCCATTGTGATTCTTACTGCCTCTCCTTAAGTTGAATACAGACTGCATTCAGCTGAAAAACTGATGTTTTTGTTTTCCATTTTAGTTTTACATTGCAGGATGAGCATTGCCTTTGCCTGGGTGTCCAGTGCCTAGCACAGCATGTTCCTGGCCCCTGGGCTCGGCTGCCACAGGGTAATACTTATCCCTGGCCATCCAGATGTCAGCACAGTAGTACTGTGGGTTATGACAACAGCAAAATAGGAATCAGGAGGAAGTTATTTTTATGTTGCTAGTAATTACAGGGCATTTGGGGAGAGCAAAATCCACGCTGCCATGCTATCAAAGTGCTGTCTTGAATCTTATGAAGATTTTTATCCAGTTCCAAATTGCTTGGTGAATACAGGGAATGTTATGATGAGTGGATTTGATTGTCAAAATATGACCATCCTGACTTGTGGCTGGTTGGCACTTGGGAGACCTAAAGCTGTCCTTTGCCATCACAGGCACATTTTGGAGCTCCTATGGAACCTAAAGAACACCCAGGAAACTTTTTGTTGCAATGTTTGCTATCTTGATTCTGGTTCTGCTCAATCAGGGATCCTAGATCCTTGCTTTGACCCTTGCAACCCATTCCCCTCCGCTTCTCTGGTTCCTACCTCAGCTCTTGCTGCTGGCCCTGCAGCCCACCCCTGCAACCCTCCCTGCACCTTCCCATGGTAGGGAGAGGAAGGACAGCCCTAACAGACACCTGACAAGAGTTTGCTCAGAAAAGGTTTCACCACATCCAAAGTCAGGATGTAACTGTGGAGAAAAGCATCACTTTCCTGAACAGGGCCATTGTATTCAAATTAGGCGAGGAAAGTTTTTAAATAGCTTTAGCAAAGCCTGTTTACCCAGCCTGTGAGCACTCAGGCCATGAGAGGGAGCTTTTAAAATGCTACTCATGTGCAGGAAAACCTTTTGTCTTCACCATTTCAACACAGCCTGGTCCTGGCCCAGCTTCCCAGAGGGCTCCCATGCCTTCTCCATCTGCTGAAAGGGAAAGATGCCGGCAGTGTGCAGTGATGCCACCACCTGGTTTTGGAGAAGTTCTTAGCTCTTGTCTGTCCTCTTGGCATACAGTGCTTAGTTGCAAGAGAAGCCTACTCAGGATCTACCAGCCTTGGTTGGAAAAAGAAAATGTGCTGCCTGATGAGTTCTGAAGGGTGACCAAATCAAAGGGGTTTCATTTGCCTTCTGTCACCCCATTGTTTTTATTTCTTCTTTCACTTCTGATAATAGTTTGAGTTTAGAGAGATGACGTGTGTGAGAGGTTATGCACAAATTAGCAGGGAGGTGTTAGTTGTTAAATTATCAGCCTAAATAAATAGTTTTGACTCATGGTGATAAGACTACTATTTCCGATAAGCCTGTAGCAACAGGCAGAAGAAATCTTATAACCATGGTTAAATAACAAAAATTTCTTACAGCTCAGAGCCAGGGGACAGGGTCAGACACCCAACTGCCACAGCACCTTATGTTCCAGCAGTCAGCTGTGCCACTGGGGTAGTTGCCATCAGGGGCCGGTGAAAGTTATTTTCTCTGTGGTCTCATTACATGTCTGTAACCCTGGGGTCCTCAGCAGGGAACAAATCAATGTGATACACTGAGGAGCAAGGCACAACTTGAGTGCTTTCATTGTATTTCTAGATTACCCAGTGTTCAGCATTAGAGGAGATGATCTTATTAAAGATGTTTAGCATCTGAAGTTTTATAATTTCTCATTTACAAAACAACCCTGTCACATTCTTTTACATTTCGTACCCCTCAGTAGATAGACCTCTATAACAAAGGATCAGCTTGGAGGGATTATTCTTCTTGAGCTTTTGGATGGCAATTTCTTGAGCTTTTTAAAATATTTGTGACTGTATTGTAACATTCTTATATGTGGTCTTGGTTTTGGAAGATAGGTTGGAAAGTTTTTAAGTCTCCAACTTTCCTTACTGTGTGAATCTCTCTAGTAGAGGAATCAGTTTTAATCTTTTTAAGAGGTTCTCTCTGTCTTGTAACTGCCACAGGCTGTATCGTATGTGGGAACCCTTTGTCAGTGTTTGGAGAATTTTCCTTCAAACTTATCAAAGCGCAAATATCTGATCAGACCCTACAAAATCCCATTCAATACAACTTGTTTCTCCTTCATTTGGATCAATAATGGCTAATAAGGATGAAGGTAACGCATCAAACTCCTTCACCAGACTTTCACTGCCTTCTGATGAGCTGTTGGCTGAAAGGAGGGTCCCTGCAGGCAATTTCTGTTGAGGATTAAAAATAATAATAAACAAGGGTTTTTTTAAAATGCAGTCCCTTTCATTTAAAAAGGATGTACATAAGTCTGTTACTTTTAGAGCAGAAAAAAATCAAATAGGATTGTTGGCATCTTGGAGCTGGGAACAAAGTGTTAAATGTCTCTTAGTGTGGGGGGGGGTTTCCTGCTATGAATAATTCTGTGTTTGTCTGCACTTAGTTGCTATCTTTTTTTTCTCTGCCATGTCTGCGTGTCTTTTGCATCACACAAACCACCAGAGATAGCAGAGGAGCCACTCTGATTTGTTATGAAGTGAAATCTTTGTTGTTTGAGTGATTTGGTTCCAGAAGGAAGCTTAAGCCTTTCTGTAATGTTGGGAAGTGGCTCCGTTCAGCACCTGATGTTACTTAGCGTTGTTATAGCCCTGAAAGTCTAAGGATATGGACAAGGAAAGGATTTGAGGTCTATTTTTTCAACCACACACCTGAAAACCATACATAAATCTCTGAGCAGCTAAGTATTTTTAATAGGTCGGAGACAGAAGTTTGAATTTTCATGGTACTGCTTAGGAACCTTGAGATCAGTTTACTTTCAATAAAATAATTTTAATAGACTAAGGTAATGACACTCACGGACCGCAGAGGGTGTTGTTCTTAGCGGGAAAGGGTGACAGGTAGGGAGCACTTGAGGACTGAGAAGGATTAGCGGGTGTGAGGAGTGTGAAACATTACAGGAAGAAGCAAAAGTCTCTACTAGCCTGCTGAGGTTTAGTAGCTAGTAAAAGCAAGTATTATTTCCTAGGCTTGTTTTTTGTATGTCTTGCAAACCAGCAAGTAGAGATGGGGTTATTTTTTGAGAAAGATGTTCTTTCACTGGAAGCTGGCTTAAAAGCTGTCTTGAAGAGGTTGTTCTGTGGGGCACTGGTCTTGAGCTCAATGTTGTCAGAAACCACAGCACTTCACAGCTAGAGTCTTTTGCCTCCCCTCTCTCATTCTGTACTAGGGAGAGGAGGAAAAAGGAATCTAAAGTACATGTGCATTTTCTAGTGGTTTTAATTTAGTATTTTTCTTGTCTTGTCTTGTCTGACAAACTTGTCCAGCCATCCCTGAGTAATTTTGAGTATCATTTCTGGCACTGAAAGCACACTGCTGATTCCCTTCAGGTTAGTTCAGCTATGGGAGGGTGTGAGTGTGGCTATGTGTGGGTGCGGTGCGAGCGTATGCTTATCAAAATCAGATAACACCAGAAAGCTAATTACAACATTTAACTGTCACTGCAATCTCTGCTGTGGAAGAGAAGTTTTCACATGAGTATTTCTTGCATTAGAGGTGAAATCAGATCCCCGTCCTGCACATTCTGTGTTTGGAGTGTTGCAAAAAAACCTCTTTTAAAAAGGCGACTGCGTTCCTACTGGAATATGTCATGGACTATTCCTGCTCCCAGCTCTGACAGGCTTCAGAGGGGGAACTGGAATGCAGACTTCCCAGTTGCACACAGGAATGGCAGCATTTGGGGGCTCATGTTGCAACCTGGAGAAAGTAAGCACTAGGGCAGGAGCAATTTAGCATGAAGATGGCAAGGAGAAATAAGCAAATGCCATGTGCTTTGGGAACTCAGCAAATACACAGCTCTACAAATCTGCATTTAACACTAGCCAGAGTCTGAGTCAGTGGGATTTACACTTACCTACTTCTACTAAAAAGTTATTTCCATTGAACCTTGGCCTTCCATAGAAGGCCATATTGTCACAGCGGGCTGCCAAAAGAGTAGAGTGAAAAGCAAGAAGAGAAGGAAGCACCTGAGCTGAGTAAGGTGAGTATTAGGTTATGGAAAGCTCCTTAAGGCAAAGCATTAAATGCAGAGTCCTCTTTGTTCATCTTCTGGTTAGTCCATCTCTCTTAGAAAGGACTACCCTGCTGAGAGAGAAGTGTAAATACATATATTCTGAGCTAGGGTTTTCATTTTACGTTCTTTGTTTTCCATCTGTTTTAAACAAATAGACCTAGCCTTTCCCAGTAAATATTTCCTACTTCCTTTTGTGCCACATTAGGTTAAATCTGGTATATCTTTTAAAGATCATGTAAAAGCAGTTCTGTTTTTGCTGGGTAACTGTCATGAATATCAACAGACTGTGATAATAAAAATGTTGATCTCTGCAGCAGCTGAAAGAGCAACTTAAAGTGAATCCCTCTGATATTTAATTTGCAAACTGAATTACTCCTATTTAGAGAGAGGAAAAACAGCAACGCTCATACTGATGAGAAATTCAGCATTTAAAAACACTCCTTATTAGTGGTTCAAAACATACAGTTCCTAGGAGCTGTAAACAAGTTCAGTATTCTGTACACTAATCCATAACCATTATCATATGTAGGGAACAAGAAGTTACTCAGAAACAGATGTTCCCTCTGCCAGACCCGTTCATTTAATGTACATTTTACTTTCCAAGTCTTACTTAGCAACTTTCTATGGTGGGTGGGTTACATGAAAAGATGGAAAAGCAGGGATTACTTTGCCTGCAAAGGAGCAACGTCTTTGTGTGTTTTGAACTCTTTTCTATCTAGTCTTGCAGTGTAAGAGTTATGCCTTTTGCGCTTGCTCTCACCGCCCTGGAGAGCACTGGGCTTTATATTTCCTGGCACTGTGAGATGCCAAGCTTGTTCTTTTACCAGAGCACTGCTTCATTAAGTGTGCTCTCTGCACTGACTGGTAATGAAGCCTGGCATTTGCAAATGCTTATGCCCAGAGAAGGCAATTACCTTGCCTAAGTTATAGTTGAGCTTTCAGGGAAAGTTATGCTGAAAGCTAAGGTTGGAAGAAGAATTAACTGCTCAAAACATGACTCATTTCAAAGTTAATTCTTGTTTCTCAAGGCCTACTTCAGTCAAGTTTTAAGTATCTCCAAGTATGGAAATTTCACCACTTTTATGGGAAATCTTTCCTGTGAATTTTTCTTCATTATGTCCAGATGGAATTTCTCTTACAACTTGTAACCAACCATTTCTACTGTGCTTTTACTATAGTTTCAAGAAGCATGTAACTCAGTCTTTGCTAGAACTCCACATCAGGTGGTTGTCGGCAGCAATAAGATGTTCCCTCAGCCTTTACTTCACTGTGGTTAAAGAAATCCAGTCTTTTCAGTCTCTCATCCTGCAGCACGTGCTGCAGCACTGTGACCATCTTGGTGACCCTCCTCCACTGAGGTTTCCAATTTATCAGTGTTTCTCTTTTACTAGGAGTCCCAGATTGGACCCAGTGCTCCAAATGCAGTTTAGTGAGTACTAAACAGAAGGGATCCTTATGTGAATCCCTACAAGGAAAGGGACCATCATGAATTAAAAATATGGACAGGCTGTTCTGAGCTCTCCAAGAACTCCAACAGTTTCTTAAAGGAGGCTTATGAGAAAGCTGAGGACAGACTTTTTAGTGGGAGCAATGGCTTAAAACTAAAAATGGGAAGACTTAGACTAAATACAAGGAAGATTTTTTAATTTTTTTTTTACAATGAAGATAGTGAAACGATAGAGCAGGTTGCCCAGAAAGGTGGTAGATGCACCATCCCTGGAAACATTC
This sequence comes from Turnix velox, assembly GCA_013400935.1. Lineage (NCBI taxonomy): Eukaryota > Metazoa > Chordata > Aves > Charadriiformes > Turnicidae > Turnix > Turnix velox. The sequence goes on from VZTY01029611.1 coordinate 46,997, forward strand.
AGATTGGATGGGGCTCTTAACCTGCTGTAGTTGATGATGTCCCTGCTCATTGCAAGGGGGTTGGAGTAGATGATCTTTGAAGGTCCCTTCCAATCCCAATAGTTCTATGATTCCATGATTCTATGATTCAGTTATCATATTGCTAACACTTTCTCTTATCTGAATGCTTTCTGAGGAAGCTCTTCTCAGCAATACTCAGTGAAAGGACAAGAAACAATAGATGCAAACTGAAATACAGGACATTCTGTTTAAGCAAAAGAAAAAATGTCTTACTTATTGTGTAGGTGGTCCAGCACTGGAACAGTTTTCCAGACAGGTTGTAAAGCCTCCATCCTTAGAGTTACGTAAAACCTAACCAAACATGTCCCTGAGCAACCTGCTGTGGCGGACTCTCCTTTGAATGGGGATGGGCTAATGAGTGCATCTCCAGTGGTTCCTTTCAACCTCAACTATTTAGCGAACCTGTGAACTGGTAAATGAAACTGAAGTAGCTCTATGTTTAGCATTGGTTATAGAAGGAGGGAGTTCGAGTTGCTCACATTTGGATCAATGCCTCACCAACTCATAAAATGCAGAGATGCAATAAATTATTATTTCTTTTAAAAACTAGCTATTGAACACACAAAAAGATGCTGCTCTGGATTTGGTGTGGGACAGTGCATAGAACCTACTCCAGATGTTAATAAGAGAGCAGTTCTGTGATAATAATCACAGTGTAGTTACATCAGTGCTGCAATAGGAGAGAACAACACAAACATATTCAATGCATGGATACTCAGTTTCAACAAAGGTATATAAAAATGAGATTAAAAGGAGATAAATGAGAAAAAAACCCCAACCAAACAAAAAAACCAACTAAAGAACTTAGAAAGAGCAATCCAAAAGCAATAAGGGAACAGAAAGCCTAGATGCTGTTACAAAATACTAAATCAAAATACCAGGTAAAAGTTGTTGTGCCACAATTTGAAAACAGTGTGACTAAAAAGGCCATTTTGTGGCTCAATAACATCATTACGGATGTAGTAGCAGGCAATAAGTTAATGTTTAAAAAATTAGAAGCTTACCCAAATTAGGAGAACAGGAAAGCCCATAAAATATGGCAAGTCAACCATACACTAGAAATTCAAAGGGCTAAAAAGAAATATGCATTGAGCCTTGCAAATACTTGTAGCAAATATTTCTTTATATAGCAAAGGCAGGAAGCCAAGTAGTTTAATGACAAATATGTTAAAAGGCATTTATAAAAGACAAGGAAACAGCAGAAATTCTGAGTGAGTTTTATGTACTAGTCTTCCCTACTGAAGACATAAGGAAGAACCCCAAACCCAACCAATTCTTTATAGAAGTTCATCAAAAGAGCAAGACCAATTTTAATTGAGTTCTCAGACATATCAGAACAAACAGATAAGCTGGAGGTCAGTAAACCAGCAGGACCAGGCACCATTTATATGATAGGTCACATTGGAAGCTGCAGAACTGCTGGCCAAGGTGTGTAAAGTGTCATAGCAAATGTCCTATGTGCTGGAGAACAGTTGCTGGTGTAGCTCCCACTTAGAGAGGTCCTGGGGAACAATAGACCAGTGACCCTGGATTCCAGCCCTCCTATGACAGCAGAGCCATAGATTCACTGCATACATGGGGGAGGATGATGTTGAGGGGAACAGTCAACAGCAATTATGTAAAGGACAATCCTGTCTCACTTGAAGTTCATGGAGCTTGTAACAAGTGGATAGCTAAACTGGACATATTGTATTGGATTTTCAGAAAGCTTTTGAAGAGCCTAAATAACTATGAAATGGGGGGAAAGTCCCTTTATGATTTGCAAGTGAAAAGGAAAGGCTAGGACTTAACAGTATCTTTTCAGGATGTAGAAAAAGCAACAGAATCAGTTCAGGGTCTGTTATTATTCAACATCTTTTCTAGCAGCCTGGAGTAAGGATGTGTGTCGTGACTTGCTGAGATGTGAAGTCAATAGAAAGGTCATGTATCTACTGAAATGCTGAGCTATTGGTGAAGAGGACTCCAGGAGGACTTAGCAAAACTGAGGGAGGGGCAGGAAAATGGCACATGACATTTGGTGGACACAAAGGTTAAGATGATGTCTTGGGCAGAATAATCTGAACTGTTTACATAGTGCTGAACTCACAGCTGGGAGCCACCAGTGAAGGAAAAGCTGTTGGAGTCACCATTGACAGTTCCCTGAAAGCCTTGTCTGAGTTTGCAGTGGCAGCAGAGAAATTCTGGGAAATGGTGACTGTCCTCAGAGAGGCTACTAAGAAGAGGACAGAGGGCCCAGCTTGGTGGGAAACAGTGTATGTGTGTGTGCTTCCAATCCCAGTAACTAAAGAAGGATACAGGTGGTTAGAGAAGGGCAACCAAAAGAGCTGTGTCAGCTTCTTTATGATTGAAAAGCAAGTTGTTCACACTGCAGAGGAGACGGCTGGGACACAACTGAGACTTTTTTCTGAATATTTTGTGAAGGCTAGAGGTGGGTGAAAAATCAGGCCTCCAGGCAGTGAGGAGAGTAACTCATTAAAAATAAAAACAGTTGATTCAAGAAAGCCAAAGGTTTTGTTGATGGTTTAGGTAGTCCCCTAGAGGAATTTGTTGTCACAGGGACTGGGATTTTTCCTGTGATCTCACTGTACCCTGTGCCCAGGAGACTCTGCAAATGGCTAAGCAACATGCTATGTACTGCAGAAAGTCAAGTTTTTGCTCTGTCACTCTTGAGCCCAGGCCTAATCCCATCCCTTGGGTGTGCAGTAGGAATAGAGCTCTGAGAAGAAGCAGAAATCCTAGGATCAGCATCAGGGCTGAGGCATTTCCATTAGAGCCAGACATTTACTCTAGTCTTCTGGCAAACTTGTTTTGAGTGTATTTTGGCACTACGTGGTTTGTAGTTTTGTCCCAGAGGAAAATAAATTATATGTGTGCCCTTTATGCTCTTTGTAATATATTAAAAGAAAAGGAGGGGGAAAAATCCTTGTTTTGAGTTTCCTTCCAAACTAGATTTTTTTGTCTTGTTTTGTTTTACTGGTTAATGTCATAATTTATCTTTCCTGTTTTTGCTGTAGGACTTCTTAGATGGTTCACAGATGTGCACTGGAAATTCTCTCACTGGAAATAAAAGTTATCATGCTGAATCATGATCACAAATAATCTTTGTCGTTAACTTGTTGTTGCTCACAAAAGCAGACAGAAAAAAGATTTAACCAGATTTTGCTGCTTTGGTTTCTCTTTTCTCTGGAATTTTTAAGAACTGCTTCCCAATACTTGTGCAAACCCCAAAATAGGCTTTTTACAATAACATTTCAGTTGGCAGCTTTTGCCTAAACAAGTCTTTCCTCATCCCGTACTTTCTTCAGCCATTCGCTAAATGCAGTGAAACTTTCAAATCAACAAAATCTCATTTTTAATTCATCTTGTTGTCCTGCTCAATTATCTCTTTATGCTGTTGACTGCAAAAAGTCAGGCTGATTTGTAGGCACATTTCCCTGGTTCTGTCTGTCAGCTGTTCTTCTCAGGATCCCATATCTATTTCTCCTCTCAGGCTTGGACTTGAGCTCTCTCAACTTTCCAGATCTAAGCAGAGTTTCTGCCACATCTGCTTCACATAGCAAGGATCTTTGGAGATGCTGAAACTTTTACCTTGCTGAATTTTGCATCTTCTTGTTTCAGACAGGCATTGTCTTTCTAGCAGAAAGTCATTACTGGGCCAACAGTGACAGCCCCGTAACATCTGCCCCAGTAAAATAACATTCTCAACATTTCTCTTTGTGTGCAACATGTCATATTTTCTTCATAACGCATGGTAAAAAAAACTTGGTTGAAATGTGAACTTTTCACTGGAGATGGTGGCAAACATCCCCATTCCTGCTTCTCCTACCAAGTGTTAGACTTAATCTCTTTCTTCCAAAGAAGCTGCATGACAATTCTGCAAAGAAAAATGGCTGAGTATCAAGTGTATCATGCATCTCTGGAAATTGTGTCACGTTGTTTTCATTAGTTTCTGACTTTGGTAAGCTGGGATTGACTGAAAGCTCTCAGGGAGTTCAAAATGAGAACGGCAGGATCACAGCAGACTCACTGGAGTGATCGAAGACAACTGCAAACAGAAATCTGTGTGAGTCATCCTCAAGAAAGAGGCCAGAGAAAAAGGGTGGGTGTGCTTTGTACTAAAGTACATAGCTCTTCTGGGAACATGACCTTCTCAGGAGCTTCTGCTCTCCTCTTCTGGTGTAAATCCATATCTACTGATTTCTATGAACTGCTGTAGATACAGATGGGCTCTCCTGGGAACCTGAGGTACAGTCCAAGCTCTTACAACTGTTCTGTCCTTAGACATGCCTGGTTTTCAGCTGATCCAGATCCATATACTTGTACATAGGAAGGCATTGCTCCAGAACAAAGGCTCTGGGCTGAGCAGGGACAAATCTATACACAGACACACTATGGGACTGTGGCCTCAGCTTCTCACACTGTGATGTCCCAAATGTGTGGAGAAAAGGAGCTACTCTTCTTTGGAAGAGGCTGGGAGCACAGTGCCTCTGGCAGTAGGGCCAGCCTTATGCTGCTGCTTTGCACAGCTTTCTTTTCATGCCCTGTCTGAGTAGTTGGGCTGTTTGCCCTTCTACACCTCTGTGCTTGCCAGCATGAGCAGGAAAGAAGACTATCAAGCTAGGGGTGTGCATGGTGGCTTTTGTGAAGATAGAGGGACTGGCAGTGCCACAAAGGATGTTGGTTGAAAGCCAATACATTGCACCCTTGCACTTTGGCAGGAGCTTTGCAAAACTAAGGTTCTTTAGTACACAGTAAGGAGCCACCTAGTAGACACAGAAGACAGCAAACCTTTGCTTGAAATCTCAGAAGGGAACTAGCTGCCTCATCCTCTACCTGTCTTTTGACTGTTTCTAAAAAAGTCTGCTGATCCTCAAACCAATTCATAATTCCTGCTGTTTATTTGTGGTGGAGGGTGCTGTCCCTTCACTGTGCTGACCTGCTGGTGAGACCACTCACAAATGTCCTTCTGTGAGCTGGGTGAGACCAGGCAGTTTAAATCATCTGTCAGCTTGATAATTTAGTTCCTTATGACCCCAGAGGGTGAGGGATAGCCCAAATGAATGCTTGACCCATCAGTCTGCCAGTGCATAGAGGGTGAGCAGTTGAGTTCTCACGCATGCTGTTGAGCACTGGGCAGTGTATTTGAGGGACACTCCAAAAGCTTCCTCTGGTCACAGTCCTTCTGAATTTTCCATTCAGGGCTCTGTTACCTGTAAGGTGTATTTCCATGAAATTGTGCAAACAAGGATATTAAAGCTTTTTATAGGTAGAAATGAACTCCACCTCAGCAGTCACTTTCCAAGGTGGGGAAGAATCCAAAGCCTCAGCTTGGAGTTGTAGTAAGGGAGGTGTTTATCTTCAGGGTCCAAGGATGCACCAGTCTGCCTCCCACCAATGACAAGACACCTCCAGCCAGTGACAGAAAGAATTGAGGTCAGTTGGCACACCAGCAGAATGGGCTCCCAGCTTGGCAGGGAGAAAATAAAGTGCAAAAAGCAGCCAACCCCATCAAAGGCATCCCATGGGTTATGGTCTCAAAAAGATATCTCAAAACTCAGTGCTTGCTGGGGAGCTCAGGTGACAGAAACAGTCTATCCTCAGTCCCGTGTGCCCAGCTGTTCCCATAGCTCAGTTCCTCTGTCTGATTTTATCTTTCTGAGTTTGTTGCTTTGGTTGCATTTTCTGTTTGTCACAGGAAAAGTGCTAGCACAACCATAAACCCTGCGTACCCCTGTGGTGAGACTCCTCCACATTCAAAGAAATGAGGTTAGGCTAATATTTATAAGAAATATTCTAATTCCAGCCTGTGAAACCATTGTCTTGGCAACTTCTTTCTGTGGCTAGGCATTAAAATGCTTATTCAAACTGGACCAAGGTCTATTTCAAGTAAAAAACCCCATAGTCAGACATTCCTACATCCTACAGCAGAGCTCCCTCAGGCCAGCTGTGACAATGGAAAAATGCTGTCTGGGCAACAGAAAGGTTCTCTTCTGCCCATGCTTATTCCCTTGTTTCTGAAATGTGATACACAATGGCAGTAGGCTTGGGTGGCTCAGTACCTAGGGAAACATTGCTGCTCCACATGGGAATGAGTGCCCATCACTTCCAAGGAGCAATGGAATGGGAATTTCTGCTTTTTAATGTTCTCTGATGTCCAGTAGGAACATATATGGTAAAATATGTTTTATTATATATATACACACATTCTAGTTTATCTGTATCTTATATTTTACCATATATTTTCTAGCTTCTCTCTACCTTGATGTGAAAATCTGGTTCCTGATGAGATATGAGATCTGTTTATTCAAGCCCTTTTAACCACATTAATAGATATCTCCCAGAATGTTTCTCTTGCATGATCTTACGATATGAGTAGTCTTCAGGGTATTATGAAATGCATCTTTGCAGAATAACTCAGGAAATGTAACCAGGTGAACAAACAGAATAATTACATATTCTTGCACCTTCATTTAACAGTTCAATATAGAGTAAATTTTCTGCTTTCCAGTTTTTCAGCCTACAGGTTTTGTTCTGAGATATACTGTGATGCTTAAAAGAAGAAAAGCATTGTTGAAGTTTCTATATAACCAAAACAGGGCTCGAAAAGACACCATTTGTCACGAGCCACACACTGATGCTGTGAGAGCTGGCAGCAGTGACAGCATTACAATTAAGAATAACATTTTTTCTGGATAGGATAAAACCCTGCCTCCTGCCTTATTCCCTAGTTTTGNCGGATAGGATAAAACCCATTTGTCACTTCATAAGCTTTAGAATTTGAAAACTGAACTACAACTATTTCCTTTTCTCATCCAGATGTATGTGATGTTGCTTCATCTTCTGACATTGCAAGTAGTAGTAGACATCATTAAATTATGTCTCTTTCTGCTCTCCTGCCTTATTCCCTAGTTTTGACAGTGTTCTAAGCTTTAATGTAGGAGCCATCTATGTGCTTTACTACTGATTTTTAGATTTAAAATGTGCTGCAATGGAAAAGAAAGGTCTGAAAAGGATGACAAGAGAAGTGTGTGGGAATACTTGAAGTTCTCAGTTTCCATACTGGAAAAATCTGCTATTTGTTACGGCAGCACATTCCATAATTGCAGGTCTAGAGTCTGTATGACAGAGGTAAATTTGTAGCTTAGTTGGATGCCTGTGTATCATTTTGTTGTGACAGTTGCATCCTGCATAGAAATGTCAATAAAACTGCTGGCTCTTCATTCCATATGTCAGAGAACAGGAGAGAGATGTGACTGTGCCCACGGATGTGGCTGGAAATGCTCGCTGCAGCACTGCAGGGCACAGAAGACTTAGAAGGGATCCCACCAGGATTTCCAGACATTCACAATGCAATAATCAGGAAAGCTGTGAGAATATTGGATGTTTGATGATTTTAAACACCTTTGACAATCCATTGGCCAAAAGAAGTACGTCAGAAAATGAAATGTAACTGCAGAGTGCTGGGCAGGCCATTGTTTTTTCTCAGCAAAGTTAAAAACAGCTCTTTAATGACCATAGATAAATAGGATTCAGGTAATGCATCTTACTTCTGAGATGGCATAATAGAGCGTGCCCTAAGTGGAAAACAGACCAATTGAACAGCCAGCAGCGCTCCTTGTAGTTCTCATATCTTTCTGAAATGTCTCTCCTGTGCTGTGTGCTGGACTCCAAGCCACAGGAGCATTTCCAGAGTTCCCAATCTCTAAGGCTTCTTATTTTACCTCCCCCAGTGACTGACAGAGCTCTGCTTGCTGGTGTGCTCTTCTCCTGGCTGAAGCGTGGTTGCTGACAAGTCATAATCTTTCTAACTGGCTCTCTTTTATTGGTCCTGATTTTGACGGTTTTCCACCCAGGCAATGCCCTCCAAAGTCATGAGAGGCAGCCTGGGTGCAGATGGCCAGGCCAGAAGCCTCTACCCCTTTGCAGAGCTCTCATGAGAGACATGCAGGTCCCTTCTGCCCAGCCCTGTCCTCACACTGGGAAAAGATGGTTCCCTTGTTTAGGGAGAGAAGTTCTGGTGGCCTGCTTCCCCCCAACCCTCCATCAGGAATACAGTCCTTTCTGCACCCTGAGCTGGTGCCTGTGTTGTCCTGCACTTGATGCTCCAGCAAGGAATTTTGTGAGTACCAGCAACTCAGTATCCACCTAAAGTCAACTTAAAAGAAAGCACTGTGTTTAGTTACAGCATCCTGGAGCTACTGCCAGGAATAAAGCAACAACTTAGTGGGGGACAGAAATCATAATTCCATGTTCAAGAAAATGAAATGAAAAATTACATACTCCAGAAAGCTAAAGTAAATGCTGAATGACCTCAGCTTAATTTTGTACCTTACAATAGCCTACTCACACCATGATTTACAAAGCCTACACATACTGACTTGGGCTGTGAGACAAGTGCTGTGCCCAAGCATAACTCCATGGTTCAAAGCCTGATTCCTGCCTCTATGTGCAGCTATAAGCCTACCCTCTGCTCAGACATGAGAAGCAGACCCCTGAGACAAGGACCTCTGCTTTGTCTCCCATGCCTTCCCAATTCCGAGAACAGGAACCTGCTAGAAGAGTAGGCCTTTCAGCCTCCCCTGTTCCCAAAATACCTTATTTATAACTTTAAAACATTCTTAAAACAGCCTGGGAACTTGACATCAGCACTGTCTTTGGTCCTCTGACATTCGCTCTGGCTGCCTGCAGTTTCCAACCTGAGAAAAATGGAAATTTCATGACAGTGCCTCTCATTTATGCACTTGCCTACCTTGGGGTAGGCAAAGCAAAGCATTCCATACCTGAGCTTACTGAGGTTTTTGGCCTCACCAAAAACTGTCTGCCCCCCCCGGGCTGTGAAAAGAACACTCACATGCCTAAGTTGTTTCATGATGCACAAGCTCAGAAAAAGCAGAAAGTATTTGACCAGCCTGTGCCAAGTGTACTGGAGACAGATCAGCATTCGGCAGAGAGAGGCACAGGTTTGTGCTGGAGAAAAAAAAAGAGGATGTCAAGCCTTTTGATGTGTCTTAGGGAGCAAGCAGCAACATCAACAAAGACGGGGAGAGATTTAGAAAGGTGTGCATGTAATAGCTGAACACAAAAGCGTCCAAAAGTGACAATTTTCATAACTGCAGAGACAGTTTGCTTTATGTTGTGCCTGATTGTCCTGTCATTTTGCATCATATGAAGACTTGAAAATAAGGCACAGTCAAAATAATGTAGAGAGGTAAATAACTGCTTCATTTCCCCAGTGCTGACATCCTGCCTGGGGTGTATTTCTTCCATTCTGCAGTCAAAGGAGGGCCTGAAGGTGGGGATGGTTTATTCGGAGCACTTCTGAGACAAAGAAGAGACAAAGAGATGGGAATCTGAAACCTTTCTGCTTTCCCTCCTGCGGTGAAATATCTTCACAGCCATTATCATCCACCTCCCACTGGTTTGTTACGGTGACCCTGGCCCGGGGAGTCCTCAGCTGTTTAACCAAAGAACTGAGCAGTACAGAAGCTGAAATAAAGGACTGTGACTAATTAAGACGTTATCGTGTGAGCACATTCAAATGAACGTTTCTGGGATGAGAGTACAAAAGTCCTAAGTAGCTGTAAAGTGGCTCTTTTCACCACCCTTAAAGTTCAGTGCCACATAGTAACTCACAGCTGTGCATATTTGATCATCATCTAGCATCAGCTCCTGCATTATTTACAGCCTTATTACTGGCAGAGGAGCTGGGCAGAAATGACAGTAATATCTGGTACACCTGATGGCAGATGAAGCATTTTGCATTTTGCTCACATTTGTGGAGCGTGGACCCTCTGCTGGGAGACAAAGGCAAGGGAAGAAGAGGTAGATGTGGGAAAGCAGCTGAATTTGGACAAACGGGAACTCCTTAGAAATCATAAAAATGGGAAGAGGGAAGCATGTTCTGGAGTTTTGAAGAGTGGGGAAGTGCAAGTGGAAAGTCCTGCAGGATTAGCAACCATCAAGAAGCATCTGCATGCTGTCAGGAATTGAGCCAAAGCCCTTATTCATACTGTTCTTTGAGTGACACTTGATGGCCTATAATAAAGAAAAGGGGTCAGGAAGGTTTCGTGGCTACCTACCCAGGAGAGGAGCAGCTCCCTGACACAGAGCCCTCTGATAAGCAGAGAAGACCCTGAGAAGAGGCAAGAGGCACACCACAACCTACCGCTGCTCAGGCAGCCTCCTGCCATCAGCAACTGCTGGATGGGCTGTTGCGTAGCCTGGTTGAGGAGGTGGCTGGTGTCAGCTTTTGCATAGATGATGACCCATTGGAAAATGGATAGAAACAACCAATTACACTCTTGCAAAGTACCAGACAGCTGGAGGCAGCTGGAAGCTTTCTCTCTTTTCCAGTGAGGTCAGGAACAAATCCATGAAAAGCTGTGTTTTCTGTGCCTGAAACCTGTTTTGGCTCCTGCAATGTTGTCCCATTGGCAGCCTGGAACAGATTATCTATGCTGGCTTTAAAAAGCCACTCCAAAGTCCTTGCTGGACAGCAGGGACAACCTTCCCAGACAGTCTGCTGGGCAGAATGGTTTGGCTCTATTGGCGCCTCATGGTTATTACCAAAAGGATATTCCAGGACCATATCAATCCTTAGGCAGAAACAGGCATGATACTAACTCACAACCACTTAAACACCATCTGTTCCAAATATCAGAATCAAAACCCCAAAGCAGCAGCCACGCAGTCGGCAATGTGACTAAAACCATGTCAGCTAAAGCCAAATTCTTCATTTAAATATGCAGACCTCCAAGTGTTACTTTTCTGACACTCATGGTAGCAACAGGCTGGATCATTACACTCAAGCTGAAACAATGCTTTCTCCTGCCTCAGCCCTAAAGTGAGAGGCAGTTTTTCATAGATTGGTCTGTCCAGTTGTGTCTGATCCATGCAGGTCACAGAACAGGAGCATCATTTGCAGAAGTGCTGAGTGCCATCCTGACTGCAGAGGAGGAACATGAGGATGGAGTCAGCAGTGCAAGGCTCACGTCAGATCAAGTTCCTGTATACATGGGAGGTTTGAACTAATGTAAGCTACCTGCCTTGGTTGGCTACCCAAAGCAGCCAAGACTCAAGGACAAGCAAAACCTCTGTGGATGAAGGTCACAGGAGGAGGAAAAAGCTCCATGGCTGTACAAAACCACCCTGCTCATTTGGAGGACCTTAGAGCAGTGGCCCCCAGGGAAGGCATAGCTGCCAGTGAGCATAATTGCCAAGAGTTTTAAAGAGAAAACCCACAGCACAGCATGACTCTTGATGTTGTTCAGATCAAATCAGCTTTGTGGTTTAGAAGATGTGTCATCAGAGGCAGGAAAGAAATTAATGAGAACTTCTTCCAGCACAGCCTAGCAATACGCAAGGGATAATCTGCTTGGTACAGACAGCCCATGTGAGAGTTGTGTAGTCCTCACGGACAGTCTGGCAAATCACCGATGAGCTTGAGAAAGGAGGGTACAGTGTTCCCCACACCAAAAACAAGCACATGTGCGTGGGTTAGGTTTGTAGGCTACACCACATCCCAACTAGTTCAGCTGGATTCGCCCTTCCAGGGCATCTGGACAATTTTGCCTCGTCTTGCATCTTCTCTAGTGTCTTACAGTGATTTAGAAAATGTAAGGAAACATCACCTCAGCTTTCCAGGAGCTTCCCTTGCAAGGACAGCTTTGGGAAAACTTACAATACAGCCCTCTGTCCTCAAGTACTTCAATGCAGAGGTGAAATGCACCTCTGCATTTGCTGTTTGGACACAATCCCGCTTTAGACCTTTATCTGACTCACCTGATTTGCCCTGGTTCCAGCATGTAAGCCACAGGACAAGCATGGTGCAAGGGAATAGGTGTGTTAGCACATTCCTTCCATCCAATTGTCCACAGATGCCTAACAAGACCCAGGAAGGCAGCCATATAGCCAGGTAGCTCAGTCCTCATCCATAATTGCTTCCTGTGCAGCAAGTTGCAATCATATGGGTGCTACAGACATTAAGACTGTTGCTCCACAAGGAACACAAGCAGTAGGGGAGACCTTCCTGACATGACTTTAGTTCGAATCATTTCAGGATCCATATGTGCTGTGATAATCACTATTAAAGGACAACATGCTGAAGACATTGCTCAGCATTTTGTCTGAATTGAAAAGCATTTATGGAAGCCTTATCTGACTAAATGCTTTGAAATCAGGTGTCTTACTTTCTCTCAGAAGGTATCTAGGACCACAAAAGCCTGCCTTGCTTTGGAAAGCACAAAAGAGATGGAGTTTTTCTCTCCTTAGGAATTCATGGGTTTAGGACATATCAATGGGCAGTTTTTCTTAGTTGCCTACCAGATTAGTCTCTATCAGTTTTTAGACCTTTCACATTTCACTATTTTTTGAAACCAAAAAATTTTCTACTGTTGTGAATCCCTTTGGAAACCTAAGGTAGCAGCCCACTCTGGCATGTTTGGAGAGACTTGACATATGATGGCAGAGGAGTTCAGAGGAGCTTGTGCTTTGGAGTTCATAAAATGATGTCAGGCACTGACTGGGACTACATTTCTCAGTCCTACCAGCAAGATGGAGTGAAAGCTGGAAAAGAACAAGCTTGTCATTCCTTGCATCAAAAAACGATGAGATGATTTAAGAAGTACTACTTGGTGTAGAACTGTGCGTGTTCTGGGACTGCCTGCTGAACCCAGTGAAGGCAGGGGGTCCTGTGGTGCTCAGTGCAGGCTCTTGAGCTAATAATAGGCTCCCCCATCATGAACATGGAAAGAGGTCACAAAGAAAGATGACTCTATCATTAGGGCTGAGGTTTTTTCAAAGACTCCCTGTCCTTCCCAACAGGCTGAGGTCAAATGAGAACACAAATCTTGCTGATAAGGTTGTCAAAACATGCCAATTGAATGTTAGATATGATTAACGAGGAGGATAATAGTGACGTGATAGGTCAAGGGGAGGAGACTGCTAAACCACTTGTATTAATACATTAAAGGAGGCAGAGCCAACCAGAGTGAAGAGGTTTACATTGCAGAGCAAAAGTCAAATCTGGATGCTGGTGCAGGAAAATTTACTATGAGCTCACTAGTCAGTATGGGAAAGCATACAACATCTGTAGGAAATTTGCTCTTTTACAATATCCAAATGGTTTGGGGATAATCTTCAGAGGAACCCGTGATCTCATTGCATTAATGTGCATTGCATAGCATTCCCTAGTATGCTGATTTTCAACCTGGACATCTATCTAGCTGAACTGCCTCTCAGTGGCTGTGGGACATGTCCTTAAAGAGATTAACTCTTTAACACTGTGTCCAGGGATATAGCAGACATATAGAGGAAATCCTCAGACATACACTGGTTGCAGCATTACAAGGACAACTAAATAGGCCATAGCTTCCTCATTCCTTATCAGCATCAGCTGCTGCAGCAGACAGGCTTCAGATCACCCAAGAATAGCCACTTGGCTCTTGTCACTCTGTTTCCAGCCCTACACACATTTGCACAAGAAAAGGCTTGAGGCTGAGGTGGAGAAGGGAGGGAAAGGCTGGGCACTGAGAGCTGCACTGCTCCAGCAAAGGGAGTAGGTGAAGGACAGGACAGGTTTTACAGTGTCCTTTCAGCCACCTAAACCACCTGTCAGCAGAGTCAAAAAGTGATGCAGTAGGGGTGAGGAGCACATTACCTATATCTCATAAGAAAGCAAGGGACAGGGAAGAATTCATGGTTTCTTTCTTATGCTGCTTCTGAGGCAGAGAACCCACGTGCTGCTTGAGGCAGAGAACAGGCCATTTCACCTCAGTCTCAGCCTTGGCTTCAAGTAAACGTTATTGTGAAAGAGTTGGAGAGAGCAGATGTGCAGCTTGACCTGGCACATCCTTGGGCCCTTTGGGTGCTGTGCCTGTACAGAGGTACACCCTGCCCCAGCCACTCTCAGTGTGCTTTGCTTTTCTCTTCCCAGCTGCACCAAACCCCTTCTTCGACTTGTTGCTTCTGTTCCCTGAGACCTCTGGTTCTCCACTGAGCCAGTGCCATCATCTTGGCTGAGATGAGGAACAAGCAGTGCAGAAAGCAAATGCTTTTTTCACCTGTTAAATGATGTTTCTATGTCATCTGTCAGTATCCTGAGTTGTACTGACTCACAAGTCTGGCACAAACAGGTGCAGCTATAACCTGCACACAGCATACTCCACACAAGCATAAGTTGATGGCGGGAGCTGGGACCATGATGAGGAAGCAGGTTGTTGGTCAGCAGCAATAGAAATTTGGGGCTTTTTTATAAAGACAACAAAGCTTTCATTTTAATTTAAGGCTCTCTCTCATCTTTCTGCCTTCCTATTCTAAACCAAACAGGAGTTTACCTACTGGAGACTCACTGCCAGTAGATCAGATGAAAAAAACATTTTTCTTGCAGCCCTGTTCTGGGGTGACTGCATGTGTGGAATTTTCCAGGTGGTTGTGATAAGCAGCCCACGTGTACGGAAGAATAAACAGCACAGCTTTTAGAATTGCCCTAGATTATTTCCGCAACACCTGTACAGGCCCTTAACCAAAGCCTCTGGCTGCCTCCAAGTGAAGCAGGTCTTCCATGCTATCAGGACAACCAAACACCGAGCAGAGCATTTAGAAAGTGTCAGCAAACAATACTGGAGTTGTTGGGATATTTAAGAGTGTCTCATGCAGCTGTAGCCAGCTAAAGTACATAAAAGGCAGTAGCAATTAATTCACAGTGGTCCACACTACTGATTTAGTGCACACAAACTGGAGAAACAGGGGCATAAATGTCATGCTTCTGGCTTGTTTCTGAAGCCCTGGTAACAGATTTCCAGTTCCTTACCAGACATAGTAGAAAAAAAATTGTCATGATTTACTACAGTGTCTGTGGAGTTAGAGAACTCTAGTATGAGGGTTAATTTCTCTGATCAATAGAAAAATGAAATAAAGTTCTCTCTGTGTGAGCAGCTATAGAAAAAAAATCAGCTGCTTTCCTCCAATTGCCTTCTTGAATATGTTCTAATTTTCAGGTTTAGGTGAACTATTTCTAACTGGTGTTAAATTACCTAAGTCCTTCTTACTCTAAATTAAATTTTGAAGATTCCTTGATCCACTCCTGCTCTTCTTAAAACCAACAGGAATTTCATTGGTAGTAAGTAGGAGAACTAGTCCTAGAGCAGACCCTAGTGATGAGATACAGTGTATAGGCATTAGAAAGGTGAAGACTCACTGTATTCAGTATTGGTTTCGCCTCATTTCAAGCATTGTGTACAGTTCTGGGGCCCACAGTTGAAGAAGGATGTGAAGGTCCTTGAATGCCTGGAGAAAGCACTGGAAGAAATGTCCCATGTGGAGTGATAAAGAACTTTGGTTTGGAGAAAGGAGGCTGAGAGGTGACCTTGTTGCTTTCTGTGTCTTTCTGAAGAGGTGTAGTAGAGAGGGACATACTGATCTCTTCTCCTTGGGATACAGTGACAGGACACACTAGGAATGATTCAAAGCTGTACCAGAGAAGCTTTAGGCTGGACATTAGGAAGCATTTTTTTTACCAACAGGGTGCTCAAACACTGAAACAGGCCTCCTAGAGAGGTGGTCAATTCCTCAAGCCTGTTGGTGTTTAAGAATCATTTGGACAATGTTCTTATTAATATGCTTTAACTTTTAGTCAGCCCTTAATTGGTCAGGCAGTTGGACTAGATTGTTATTTGTCTCTTCCAACTGAGTCTTGTCTTTCTTTTCTATTCTATTCTATTCTATTCTATTCTATTCTATTCTATTCTATTCTATTCTATTCTATTCTATTCTATTCTATTCTATTCTATATTCTCACTGTAAAACTGTATGCCTCCTTCCAACATACCTCCGCTTTATCAATATACATGAAAAGGGCATATGTAGTGGTCAGTCCTGATTCTGGATTCAGTGGGATGCTGTATGAACCCAATGCACCCAAAGGAGATGTTGTTCAGTGATATATATGCCTGAGCTGGAGGAAGGGCTAGAAGGTGCTCCTGGGATAATCAACCTGACTGCCACAAGCACTGCATCTTAATTCCCAGTACATAGAGGGGATATACTCTCCTTCCCTTTGCACCCTGTAACACTACATGCTGTGTGTGCAGCATCTGGATTCTCATCGTGCATCCACTTGTCAGAGCCCCTCTGAAATGTGCCTGGGGGTTTTGTATGTCCCTGAAAAGCCTCTGAATGCTCCAGCAGCCTCATTCCCCAGCATTCAGGATTAAGCTACACAAAGGAAGAAGGCTGTATACTTTGCTTCTGTAGCTAGGCTGTCATACTGACATCCCATCTTACCCTTCTTGAAATCCTCAACTGCCTCTGTCCCACAGAGACACCCACTTCATATCCTTCAAAACCTGTCCCATACTAAGGATTCTCTGCTTCCTTGTCTCCTCTATGCCACACACATGAGCCTCTCTGTCCCTTGCATCACCTGTCACTCACACTGTCACTCTGCACGCTCCTTCCCCAGCAATCTTTTGTGCTTCCATCCTTCTGCCTTCCTCATCATCTGGGCAGTATATGTCTGTGGTGTCAGCTCCACAACCCACAGATGATCCAAAAGAGGTGAGAAGAGACCAGGCCCTGTGACACTGGAGTCCACATCTCCCTTTCTTCACATGCACTATCATATAGACCATAAGGGTACCAGAAAGCTGCAGACATGGGGGCATCATGCAGACACAGCTCACTTCTATGAATTTTGAGGAGGAAAAACTTCTGGGGCTGTGAGTAGTTTCCTGAAAACAGCCTCCATGATCTTCTTAAGCTGGAACTGCACCTCAGGTAGTCTTTAAAGGCTGGAGCTGGGGCAGCACACAGCGGCTTGGGGACCGTTCCATGTGTGGGCATAAATTCAAAGGTCAGAAGAAATGCAGGGACTCTTGCAGTCATGCACAAAACCTGGCTGTCCAGCTGAGCCAGCAGCAGCTTGTAGAGAGCAGGCAGCAGAGCCAAAGAATCCATGAAAAAAATACAGACCAAAATATCACAAAGGTTTGAAAGGAGACAGATTTCTTACAAGCCACATTTTTTTCTGCAGTGCTGAAAAACTGTGTTCAAGAAATCCACCTCTTCTTTTTAAAAAGTTCACCCCACTTGCTCCTTCTCTCTTGAGATGTTTCCAAGCCCAAAGTGAATGCAGACAGATGGGAGTATGTCAGAGGCTGTGAAAAGCTGGAAAATCTTTATGGAAAATGGCAGTCCCATGGAAATATATTCAAGATTGACTTTGAAACCTAATGACAATAAGTCTGACCTAAACACCAAGTATAGTGTCAATGGGGATAACTTTCATAAAATTTCTGGACAGATCAACCATCCCACAGCTCCTGCTGCTTTCCCAGTCCTCCCTTCCTGGATGCCAAAACCTCTGCTGCTGCTCCTGGGATGTAGCCTGGCATTTTCACTTTAGCATTCTATAGTGCAGAGACAATGTAATATTAAAGAGGAGCACGAAATTAAATATGATCTCAAACTAGGTCTCCCCAGGAGTGCTGCACAAGGTGCATTATTCATTTTCATATTTAATTAATTTTGAAATTCCATTTGTGGATCCCGTGATGTGTTGAGTTGCAGCAGCATAGAATCAAGGTTTCCCACCATGGGACATATGGGGACCCTCATCACAGGATGGAGAGAGCTCAGAAAGCCCTCTTCTATTTCATGAACATTTTGAACATAACTACATGGCACATGCCTTGGTTCCCATGGCTCAACACTTGGGCCTGTGATTTGGGGTCTAAGGTCTGTCTTGGTGTTCCTTGGGCTTATTTTTCAGAAGGACTGAGCACCAAACCAAAGTCAGGAGCTGAGCTTTAAAATTATTAGTAATACTTGGTGATGGATATTGTGAAAAAACGGGCAAATCTCAAACTGTCCCCTCCAGGCTTTTAAATTTTTCAACTTAATCTATCTCAACTTTACCAAATCAATTTTATCTTACCTTAATCTAGCTTGGTTTGTCATCAGAAATGCATGTTGCTCCCACTGAAGAGAGGATGTTCTGAACTGAAATTTATGAGGTGCTCCAAAGCAATAGAGATGAGCTCCAACAACAATAAAGAAATGAAAAACAACAGTTTCTTCTTGGCAACAGGGTTTGAACAGCATACAGTTGAAAGGATGAAAATTCATATGTGGAACTGCCAGGAGAGAACCAATCTTGCCTCATTGCTCAGCAAGTCAGTACTGTACATTTCATACACTGAATTAGGCAATGAAAAAGGAGAAAGCAGAATATATGATCAGGAAATGGACAGTATTCTAAAAAGACTAAAATATAATGGCACACAACTCCCTTAATCTTGGTCTTTCCTGTCTTGGGCTGCTTGATTTTGCAGCATTAATGTTCTTTAAACACAGATTGTGGGTAATAATTCAGTATTTATATTACAGAAGTATCCTCATTTCCCCCTAAGAGCAAGATGAACTAACATCTGATCCTATAAGCATGCAATCTAAAAAGACAGGCATAGAGGGAAGAGGAGGAGGAAGAAGTAAAGTCTAAATGCATACAGTTGTGTCCATGCACATATAAAAAAGGCCTTTTTTTATAGCTGTTACATATGTACTGATTTAAATATGCAGCATTTTAAATACATGTGCATATGGGTAGAGTATCTGCAGAATTTTCTATGTATATATATTCTATATGTATGTATCTTCAGTAGTTCATGAAGCACCATCTTCCCTTGGCTGTCTCACGGCCCAGCAAACATACAGGAGCTGTTTTTTCTGCTGGCACTGTGGCATCAACAAGTTGTGAGAGGCACATCAAAGACAAGGGCTTCCGGATTTCTTCAGAGAGTTGCTCCATGCATAAGGTGTTATTGCAAAAATACATGTGAAAGGAATGCTCAGATTTTCTGAAAGCATCTAGGAACTTAACTCTCTGATTAGCTTTGTCTGAAAATGTTTTGAAGGAGCATTTCAATGGGAAATTATTTTTAAATTTCTTCTATTTACCCATGTTTTGTAGAAATTGTCCATTTTGCTTAGTCAGTGCTGAAGGAGGGAGAATAAAACCTGACTTTTTAGTTTCAAAAATAATTTGAGTGTGTATAGCATGAAAAATGAGACTTGACATATGAATTTTAACATAATAAACACTTTTTCACTGTGAGGCTGAACAAGCACTGGCCCAGGTTGCCCAGGGAGGTTGCAAAGTCTCCATCCCTGGAGACATTCAAAAGCTGTTTGGACATTGTCCTGGGCATCCAGCTGTGAGTGGTCCTGCTTAGACCCAGTTTAGATCAGATGAGCTAGCCCCAGAGGTCTCTTCTCATCTCTGTGGTTTTGTTAATCTGGGCTAAATATCTTACTGATGATTTAGAATTCTCACTTATATGTCATTTACTCTCATCTGCAAATGGCAAAAGTGGTACTCAGTAGTTTTATGATCTTTTTGAAGATATTTAACCCTAAATGTTTTCCAGTAGAAATATAGATTCATCTACAGTGAAATGAAACCTAATCAAAGGAAGTTTAATTTTCTTATTCATGGTTTACTGAATCTCCTGATCCTGGGTCAGGGGACCCCAGCAGGGCTACAAACACCTCAGTCATGTAATTGTTATCATTAATAACTACATATTTTCATAGAAGGACTTTAAGATCTGCCAGACACATTCAAATGACTACCAGAAAGTAATGTTTATCATATATGTGTATTGAGGCAGATGGCACTACTCCTGTCCTTCAGGTCCAAACAATGATGCCCTGTAAACAGCTGTGGGCTATTCTTAGAACATGTGTTTCCTTGTCAGTCTCACAGAGAGAAACCTCCAGTTGCTTCTAACCTCCAGTGTGGTTTGTTTCTGGAGTTTTGTTGATTATGCTTGAATCACACAATTAACCAGTCTTACCAAAACCAACATAAGGATTTACAAGAGAGCTCAACGTCCCGTGAAACACACACACACAAGCACTCTTGTGCTTTCTCAAAAGCCTGCCTATGTTGTGTACAGACTAACAAATCAAAGAGCCTGCAGTGGTGACTAATGCCTCCCTTGAAGAAAAAGACTGGTTTCATGTGATCTGCTGTACTTAGCAAACCTGCCTTTCTTCATACTCACTAGTGTAAATAAAGACTAACAACTGAAATCAGTGGTTATACCAGTGACAAACTAGAATGCAGCAGGATCCAATCCCAGCCCAAGGTGATGAACATACAGTTGTTGACAACTATGCCTGTGACAGACTGCAGCCTTGAAGAAGACTTGGGAGCCTGGAAATTGTGTATTGCATCTGTACCAGCTAAAGTCTGCTCTTTGAAATGCCCCTTTCACCCTAACAGAAAAGGGATAGGAAGAGAAACCCCACCCTGTTCTCTATGCTATCTCTATGCCATCAGTTAGCATTTCTCTGCATATTAATAACACTCAAAGTGCCCACACTTCCTTCAGGGCCTGATGTCACTGGGCAAATGAATGAGGAATGAGTTTTCAGTGGAGGAAACTAATGGACCAATGAATCCTTCCAAAAAGTGATGTGGAAGACAAGGAAGGGATGGCTGAGAGGAGGCAATCGCCTGTGCTACTTGCTTCTGAGAATCTTTGAGAGTCTCATTTTTTCATTCAACCTTATTTCATGGCTGCATTCAGTCACTGTAGCTTTAGCACAGACTTCTATGAGCACAGTTGTCAATCAGTGCTACAAATGGTCTTGCTCTCAGTCTGCAGTTGTCCGCTGTCACACAGATTTTTGTATTAATCCTGGCTGCCTGGAACATACATCTGTGTCCCATTTTCAGAACCTTATCTCAAGTCTTAAGTTAAACACAGGAGGTTTTTTTCCTATTTATGATATAATCTACTCAAAATTCATGTACTTGACTCAGGAAATTTCTACTACCTTCTATGCCCTGATAAAGGCATTTCCAAAAAAGGCACTTGTGTGTGTTGCAGTGTTTGCTAGAGGCACACTGGTAAATGGGTACTCTGTGTCCTTTCGGTTGGCATTAAGATTGTAATGAATCATTGATAAAGCTAATAATGTACTCAGTTTAATCTAATATTACAGCACAGAAGCTGCACCCAGTGCTTACAGCATAGGAATATAAAAATGTAATTAATTTTACACTACTGAAGCTTACTGTAGTTGAACCTCTCCAGGTTATGAAAATTGCCAAAGCAAGTGGTGAAAATGATCACCATAGATGATGCAGGGACAGAGTTTTAAACAGCTGTGCCAGACTCAGTGTCACTCTAACAAAAGAAGATACGATGTACATCTGATATATCCCAAGCAGCTCATAAAAGAGCTATTGACACCTACATATGAAACTGAGCTACATCGGAGCACATTTCAGGCAGGCATTGCTGCTTCCCAAGACTTTCTTGGAGCCTGCTGGATGTTTACTTTATCAGCAGACTCACTCAATTTGTAAAGAAAGTATGCAAGTATAGATAATATGAGACAAGAGTAATAATTGCCCTGAAGCCAGTGCCTTTGTTGGTATGTACCATAACAGCTCTTTGATGGAGCTGCACAGTCATGGGCCAGCTGAAGCTCTGATCCATTCACTCCTTGAGATGGCAAACTGAACATTTTCTATTAAATTAACACTTTTAACTTAAATCAGAATGTTAGACTCCAGGTTACTATATATTTAAGTAGTATCCATAGACGAACAATTCTCATTAGGTGTCAGATCCTACTCAGGTGGAAAAATTTAGCTGAGCTCATTCCTATAACAGTAGGAGCCAGAACTGGATTTAGTCCAAACTTAAGCTGGTTTGTGGATCATCACAGCTCAAGACATTCACGAGGACATTTACTGCTACCTCACTAGTAGCTGCTTTTTCTGCCTCTTCAGAAACTTTAGTGTTAGCTTCAACATGAGATGTGGAGTAGAGCAGGAAAGGAGAAGACAGGACAGGACAAGAGTATGTGACTGATTTGAGCTTGTAAGGCCATCAAGCCCAGTCTCCCATGGCATGTGATTCTTTCTGGAAATGTTTCCAGCTCAAAGACTAGCATCGTGTTACCCATCTGCTAGGCTCACTCTCAGGGGTGATCAAGGAAACATCAGCTCATGCCTCCAGCCAGCCCCTGAGGAAAGTCATCCTCTTCCTACCCAGATTCCCAGCATGTCACATCTCCAAAGGGAAATCAAACAGATGGACTTGACCAAACAAGAATTTACTGAGCAAGAGAGCTGAAAAGCAGAAAAAGCTCCCTGAAGTAAGCAGTCATCCCACTGCCCCAGATGAATAAGAGATTACCTCTTGGTGGAGGTCTGCTAGGCCAGATGGCCACTATGCTCCTCTATAGAGGATGTAGAGCATATAGATGTCTTTCTTCTCAGCCACCCTGCAAACTGCTTTGCTTTGACTGCAGCCTTTCTGCAACAATTCAGAAGTATACAGTAATCCTCTGCCTAGGAGAAAGGCTTTATAGAAGTGTCACTTTTCCTCCTTGTCCATAATTTCTTTTACCTCAAGATAAGAACCTACAACAGCAGTTTGTGTTAATCCTCACCATATTCTTGTGGGGTTAGTTTGCCCTCTGCTATCACAACAAAGGATGTATTTCACATTAGGTTTTGATACGGCTTCTTCTGCAGGCTACCAGGACTAGATCAAGCTAGGCATGGTAGCTGTCACATCCTAGCAAAGTTGTTTTTGGGGGATGCAAAAGCTCCTGCATCATGTTTAGTAGCAACACTAAGGAAGCGAGAGACCTCAGTGGAAAAAGTAGTCAAAAGACAGATATAAAACATCAACACAAATGGAACACCACCAGGAAACAAGAGTACTGTAGCCAACTGGAATAACATGAAACATTGGAAAAACTATACTAATCTATGAGACAGCTTATCAGAGCTGAACAACAGGGCTTCAGGAGAATGCCCCTGGTTTTACTACCTTTTGGTTAGAGCTTTAAAGCTAATCTACTTTGTTGAATTTATTTTATAAACCTTGTTCAGCTGGGCCACAGATGACTTTCACAGAGGAAGTTCACTGCATTGATCAACAGCACAGTGAGTTTTGCCAACTCTGTTGGCAGTAAGTTGAGTTTTACAGTGATAGTCATTTTGGATTGTTATTTTCAACATTGTGCTGGGAAGCCTTTATCACTAGAACTCCTTATTTAAACAGAGAAGATTCTTACAACCACTCAAAGTGGCTTTTCAACAGGGCAATTTTCTACTGAGTCACTGTTTAATATGTAAAGTTGCCCTAAATTTCCATCAACTAATTTTCTCAGTCTTTAGAGATCTATAATGATAACAACAATAATAATAGATCATAAACAATTATGAAAGCTCCCAGACAACTAATTTCTACCCAGAACGATTAGACTTGCTTTGACTATTGTTCCTGCTTTCCACAATTTCCTTCATCAGTTGAAGTCTCTTCTATTCCTGTGCTCATTTTCCTGCCATTTGGCCTGGCTTTCTTCAGCTTTGCTTCAGCTTTGCATGGAGAAGATAAAAAGAGAAAAAAAAGAATAATGAAGACAAAAGACCCAATTGCTTGAGTTGATTTTTCTTCTTGGTGAGAACTCCTGTCTCTTCAGAGAGATAATTAACATTCTCATCATCTCTTCGGACCTAATATAAATATGAATAAAATATCAATTCCATCCTAAAATAATTCTTTGTTCTTCTCACTGCACTGAAATTAACTTTTTGACATGATGCCAGGCAGAACTTCAATACAAAATGCAAGATTTCTCCCCCTCCACATTTGCATACCAAAACACTGCTCCATGTGTCACTGGGCGCTGCTGCTGTAACAACAGCCTGTTCCTAAAAATCCTAGTGGTCATCTGTAATAATTTACAACTATCTCCAAAGTTTGGGAGTTTTGAATTATAATTTGGAATATGACACATCATTTATGGACATATGACAGGCTCCTTGAGCTAACCACACCTTTTTATTGGTTTGAAGAAAGGAGCTCTTCATAAGCACCAACCATTTCATAGAAAGATGAAGAAAATCTTGTATATGGGAGCATTTGCAAGGGTCATGCTCATTTCTGGTTAATTATGTTCATTTCCCCATCTAATTACCCAAATTGCTCTCGCAATCAGTGTAATTGTACTAAGTTGTTTAAAAATCAGCCTCATTAGGTTTTGACTGGTAAAATGTACTGTTTTATAAAACCTACATTTTGATATTATGTTAGCTGACAGAAGGCCTTTAAATTCAATAGATTTTCTTTTGTCTTCCTCCTCCCTTTTTTGTGTGCTGGTGTGAGTTTTTTTTCATTCATTACAGCTTAAATGTAGTCAGAAAATTGTCTATAAGCTATTATGTGTGTCTGTAAGTTATTGTATGGCTCCCTTTCATTTTCAAAACTGCAAAATCTTCAGTCTTTATGGTTTGGAATTAAAAGAATATTTCAAAATGTGAATATTGAGTGTTTAGGTAATTCCACCCTGAGTCTGCAGTGGGCTGAAATAATGAATAGTCACACAACAAGCAGTGCTGTTCACTGATTCCCACTGCAGCCATGCAACCACATTTGGGAGGAAGAGAGCAGTATGCCAGAAGCACGCTCTAGATACATGTATTTGATTGTATTTTCCTAGGATGTAATATGCTGCCTTGTCTCCACCTAGAATCTCTGCCTGGCCATCCTCCTTGCCACTTTTATTTCTTTTCCAAGATGTTACCTCTGTCTATGTAGTTATAGTTATAAGGAGTAACTAGAACTGCAGTAGGGTGCCCTGCGTGTCCTTGACTGCCACTAGCACTGTTTCAGAGGACTTGCTCGTGCTGTTGGCAAGCATTTGGGTTGGCATCATAAGCATCTGCTGATCAGAACTAGAAATAAGTGGAGCTTGTGATCTGTCAGAGTGACACTGTGGTGAAATGGAAGAGAAATGCTGTGGAGCTGCCTGAGAGGAGGCTGAGGCTGGCCATGGCTCTGCTCCAGCAGCACATCAGAAAGACATTGCCCCTTCAGCAGTACTTTTAACATCACTGGAACCCTCCAGTCATGGGAGAGCCAGCTCTATATCAGCTCAGCAGCCCTGGATTACACCAGGAGGTGATAATTGTTGAAAGGGTAGCACTAAGTGCCATGCTGAGTGTGAACTTACATTGATAACGCCTTTGCAGCCCTCTGTCTGTGGGGTATTTTCCACATCATGTTTTCCTTTGGAATACAAGCTATTTGCTCATCAGTAGTAGGTACTTGAGTATCTCTTCTCTGTTTTATTTTAGTTAAAATAGACCTCTTGTAACCCGAAGGACATCCTTGGGTCAGGATTTGTTCTAGAGAGGAAGGTATGAAACAGGAGTGGAAGAGAGATACAGGGAGAATTTCATTAAAAAGGACTTTGAATTCAGTGTGAGTCACTGACTGAGTAGCATGAAAGGAGCTCTCCTCAACTTCAGGGCTCAGCGGTGAGAGGAGTGTCAGGAGGCTGAGATCCAAGCAGCCCCTCAGTGGTCTGTGTGTGGAGCTAGGCTGAGTCACTCCACTCTCCAGCCTGCAGTGCAGTGCAAGGGCATGTATTCTGAAAAAGTAAGTGATGAACCTAAGCACAGCTACAACAGAATTTTCACTTATCTGACGATCTGTTAACTTTCCATGCCTCCCTTTGATTGTAAAGAAGGTTATGTTGGAATCATCTGTAATAGCTGCAGTGTAAAATGACCTCAGTCATCTGGTTTTAAGCAAAAACCAAAGAAACAAACTGTGAAAGCAATTAATAGATACATGTATTCGTGTGACATTTACATACAACTGCAATTTTCAAGGGAAAAAAGCCCTCATTACTACACAGGCTGATCTTTAGAGGCCAAACCTGACCTTTTGTCAGAGAAAATTCCCATTTGGCCAGGCTTATTCATACAGCCTACAGTTTAGTTTGAATTTCACACTGAGAAAATTTTAAACTAGAATGGAGAAGTAATTAGATTAAGATTACCAAAAAGTCCTGCATTGGCTTAGAAGTGGTCCCACATTAGTATCTTATCCTACAAATAGGCTCCAGGGATCTAGATTTATGAGAAAAGTACTTTATAACAGTGCACTGCAATTGTAGGGAGAAAGATGAGGGTGAAGAATGGCCTCAAAGAGGTTAATCAAACTAGGGCGTATAAGTCCACTCAAATGTCCAACTTTTCTGTCTGGTAGGTCACAGTCAACACAGATATTGTCTTGCAAAGCCTGTCTACCCTGCTTTTAAGGTTGTGGAGACAATCTTTTCTCCAGTACACATTCACATAATATTCCTAAGACAGCCATATTAATTA
Organism: Turnix velox; assembly: GCA_013400935.1. NCBI lineage: Eukaryota > Metazoa > Chordata > Aves > Charadriiformes > Turnicidae > Turnix > Turnix velox. The sequence goes on from VZTY01029611.1 coordinate 73,263, forward strand.
TTTCCATGGAATACCATTTTCCCCTGCTTTTATTAGAAGCTAGCAGCTGGAAAAGATGAGGAGCCAGATGTGATTAGACCAGTCTGTGGGGACCACCATGCAGCAATCTGTAGATCATGGTTGGATATTTCTAGGCAGATTGGAAAGAATTTGTCTCACTATTGCTCAACACACTGACAGAGACACTGTCTTTAATCATGCCAGGAAGAATAATTAGTAGAGCATTATATGGGTTAAGTTACAGGCTTTTTGCTGAATTTTTTTATTCATAATCTAGAGGCAGGCACCAACAACAGGCAAATGAAAGTTTGCAGCATGCAGTATTTACAAGGTTGTACTGAAGTCTTGGCCTTTTGGATAAGATGCTAGTAAGATCTGTTATTCATTTGAAAAACAAGAGACAGGAAAACCCTCCAAAACACAAATAATCTCATTAAATTGGAGGTGCATGGCTGGATTGTACTCTGGCAAACTCTGTCCAAGCCAGTTGGAATAGCTCCAAGGAAAGAAAATGCCATCAGAGCTCTCCTCCGTGCCTATTTGTGTATCCAAAAGAAAGGAGTCTTATTTTTGTATGGATATTGTCAAACTGTCTTTCATTTTACCTGGCTCTAGGGAATGTCAGTAGGATTACATATGTACAGGATGATGACTTTTATTTATTGATCAAAAAATTTTCCATTGATACATTCTGATGTGAAGATATCCCTGGGCAACAGTGATGAAGAAACTTTGAAAAAGAAAATGCTCAGAAGGTAAAAGTAGGTGCTTTTCTTTAGCAACAGGAGCATTAGTCAGTTTAGATGCACAAAGATTTGCCTAACTCCTGTTAAAACATTACGTATACTTCCTTGTTTTTTCATTCCATACATTAGTTATTGTGATTATTTCTTTGACAGTTGGTATAGAAGAACCTTAGATTCTGCTACTGTCCACTTCAGTTCTAGGAAACACAGTATTTTGATATAATGGATTATTATTCTTGAATAAAACTAGTTCAACAAGTTTAATTGCTCAGCTCGCTGAAACGCGACTCGAAGGGCATAAAACTGCTGTTGTCTCCAATACAGGGCATATTTTAGTGAAGCTCCACTTGTCCTTAATTTCCCCTTTTCTATAAATAGCAATCTTTTATCTCTAAGCTTTTTGCTTAAATTGATTTATCAACTGAATGCAGCATTTTGTCATCTTCTTCACAATCCTGCAATACTACTGAGTTGGCCAGAAGTGACAGCCTCATTGCTCTTGCTATGTTTGTGTGTCTGTGCGTAAAACAGAACACTAGATTTTGCAACAAAAATATATGTTCAAATTGCAGGTTTACTGGCATCGTGTTTTCATGCTGTGCTAAAATGATCTCCTGCAGTCTATATTCGGTGTTTCTATTTATGCATCCTGTGTTTTGCTTAGCAGGAAGACAAAAAAGAAAATAGGCTGTCATGGGCATAGTGTTATGAGAATGATAACACTCCCCTCTCTGGGGTCTTCCTAACCTGTCTGTATTGAAGGTGATACTTACTCTTAGCAATATGTTTAGAATTATTATTTTCTGGCTTCTGTGTGGGGAATGTGGGCTTGGACTAAGAAAAGCAATGAGGCTCAAGAGCAGATGGTCCTGGGTAGCCTTCTGTCTCCCGTTTTCATATCAGGCCTCAGCTATAACTGAAGGGAGTCACAGAAAACCTCTTACTGCTAAACAGCCCTAGCACTTCTCTCCAAGGCTGGCTTGGAGCCACTCAACAGCTACATAGCAAAGCCAATGCCTGTGAGCTGTTGAGTCTGGGTGCTCATGCCAGCTGCACCCCACACATGCCAGCCCCTTCCCTTTATCCAACGAGATGTAAACAGTCTTTCGGGGAGCCCTACCATCTCCCACAGGAAGCATCATAGGTCAGCCTGAATCCTTCAGGAGAAAGGGATTATGAATAGGGTAAACATTAATTTGGTATGATGTAAAGATCTTGTACGTTCTTCTTCTACTTATTCCAATGCTCCATTTTAATCCCACATGGGGCCATCTTGACAACTTTTACTTGGCTATAGTGTCTCTTACACATCTGTGATACTGCACAAGCACTAAATCTACTTTCATGTGCATTAAAGAGAAATAAAAGTTACTGACCTGCTATCTCACACCTTTGCACAGCAAAAAAAAACCAACTTGAATACTTGCAAAGCTCTCTTTCTGCTTCCCTCGAGTTGGCTGTTGTAATCTGGCTGATAGGTTCCTCCAGCTGTGGAAAGATTGATTTAAGGATCTTCAAAATGAGATAAGAGTTTATTTGCAAATCAAACTACATAAGCTATCATCACTGACTAATTATAGTACTTTGCTTTTAAGTATAAGCATTTATTATAACAAATGATTCTGCAAGAATCACTATCTAGATTTTTAGTACTGCTGTAGAGGTAGGAAAAAGGAACACTCGGTATATACTCTGATGCTTGACTAATCTGAAGGCAGAATTCATCCTACCTAACCTCTAAGATCATAATCTGTGCTTTCTCTACACTGAAAGAAAAAAGACAAATGCAGCAGAAGGTGATTCATGCAACTTCTTCATAGACAGCTAGTTGATAGTATGTCATGGGAAAATGGCACACCTCAGATAAATGATTGAATGTTTACATTAATCTATGACTTCAGTGTTAGAATGTAAGCTGTTTAAGTACCTTGAGTCTTCAGTGCATCACTCATAACCTAATTGCAAGTGCTCAAGCTCTATGTGTTTTTTCTTACTATGCTAAGTAAAAACAAAAAATTAAAAATATCAGTCTTCATGCATCTGTTCATTTCAGATGATAGAAACTCAATTTGTGAGATGGAGTTTTTTGTCAATAAAATTAAAATAAGCAAGCGTCCCTCCATGCCTTTGACAACTGCCTTAAACTCATTTGTGGGGTGGGGAGGTATTTCATTTTTGTAAATTGCAACCTAGTATAATATTAATGGTGACACTGGATTCTAACTTCTAGCAGCACACAGGATGAAACTAAACTACAAAGTCATCCCAGAGCAATGGGAAGTTGAAAGCAATGAAAAGATTGAGCTCCAATAATTGCAAAATCCTGATGAAAGGAAGAGCAAAAAATACAGAAAGCAAATAGGAAATGTGAAAGATTTCATAAAAAGTATGAAAAAATGGGTGTATTGTAATTTTATCTTCCTCTTAAGCAGTGATGTTGTTTTTTTCATGTAACTTAGCAAGAAAGTTGTCACGAGGCAGGTGGAGAATCAGAAGCAGGAGTGTGTCATGAGATCTCTGCTGTCAAGCTGTAATTTAGTCCTATGAAAAAGATTTAAATTGATGGCATTGGAGTATCTGTCATTATGACTAAGGTAATTACTTCATTGAGCCTTGAATCTAGCAATGGGCAATATCAGAAGCTTCAGAGAAATGGCTCAACTGTGAAGACTGTGGAGATGCAAACTCCTCACTGGTCAATGCTAACAGACTTGCTTATTGTCTTTGTCAGTTCTGCAGTTACATGAATTTCTTATTGATCATAAACACATCCAGCCTTTGGTGAATGTCAGTTAAGTATCTGGGTGTAATCATGAATTCCACATAACATAAGATTCTATATTACATGGCCCAGATCTTATGGTTTAATAGTCAATGAATCGGTGAGACCCAAAGCTTAAAACACACACTCCTGGCATGGCAGGAAGATCTCCACATGAGCAGAGCCATGCGTTGCCAGTTGCTGTTTCAGGGAATAATTTTGTGCCAAATCTCATAATCTTTGTTTTGTTCTAAGTCAACATTCCTTACCGAAGCAGCAATAGCAAGATGGGGATCTCAGGTTCTCAACTGACTCAGTCACTGCCAGCATTAACACTGCAACAATACAGAGCATTTGTCAGCCTGGAAGACTAGAGGGCTGTTTTTCTTCCCTCGGCTCTGAGGTTGCAGAGCCAGTTGAACCTTTTGTAGAGCTAGTACAAATACATCTACGTGCCTCACAGTATAGATAAATCCCATAACAATGTCACAGAGCCTGCTTACTGAGCAGTATGGCTGCCCTTTGGTTGCTTCAAATAGAAACCTGGACTATCTCAGTGGTTAAAACTTACAGAAACTTGAAACAGAAAAAAACATTGAACAAATTTCAGTGTCAGGTGTCAGTTCTAACCCTTTAAATATGGCACAGGAACACCTTCCAGAAAGCAAGGAGTAGCTCTGCACTCTCCAGAGAGGACTCCTGCAGATCTCATGGTGGACTGCATCTGCAGTGTGTATAGGATCAGAATGGTATCTGAATAAGAAAATGATCTCCCAGAAGGCAGGTGAAACCCTAACCTTTCCTACTAATCATCCAGACTTTGTGACTCATTACCCTTGGGTGAGAGGAAATCTCTGTCCGTGTATCTTGGCCAGAATTGAGTGCAGGGGATGGAGGAGTGTGTGAGGGGGGGCAGGGTGAGTGAAGTTTTTGGTGTCATGTGTTTAGCTGATCTAATGCAAAAATAGAAAGGAATCAAGGGGAAAGAAACTCTGTGAACACAAGCCAAGAGGAGAAAAAATAAAAAGGAGCAATACCAACACACGGAGTGCCTTGTGCAGAACTTGAGGCAGACATAATCATCAGAGAAACCAAATCCACTGATCTCTGCCTTGACTACTTTGGGATAGTAGGCAAATTCTAGCATGAAAGAAAGTAAGAGGCTAACTCACGACATATGGTTCAAGAAATTAACAACTGTGGCCTAAGCCATGTATAAAATATGTTTTAAATAAATTCTTTTTCTTTTTTTTTTTTTTGAAAGCCCCCCCGGTAAAGCTGGCACACCACCCAAGAACTGCATGGCAGAATAGCAGAGGTGAAGCCAGACAGAAGGAGAGCTTCTGGGAACCTTGCTGGACACAAGAGAAATGAAAACATATCACATCCTTTTCCTCACCTTGCCAAAAATGCAAGAGCACATAAAATGTGCTGTGTACAAACTGTATAACATGTTCTGGTCCTGTTGTTTTGAGTATGATAAAGAGACTGCACTGGAAAAGTCTCAACAAGAACTGGTTCAGAGGGTTATCCCATGGCTGATTCAGAATATTGTTAGTACGGAAGCTGTTATTGGTAAAGACTCAGTGCCCATTCTCAACCATGCACAGATGATTCTCTCCCAGATACCATCATCTGTAGCCAACTTGAGATATTCCCAGGAATACTCTGCCAATTGTGTAGTTAAATAGCTAATGGATGGCAAAAAAATAGACCTTCTCAATGAACCCAGTGGGATTCACCTCTTGCCTTTCATGGATCCAGAACCCATGTGTTCTTCCACTGAGTAAAAGTGGCTGATTCATCCTTGTGCAGGTAAAAAACTGAGCTGTTAAAGGCTTCAAAGATGCAGAGAGGAGCTAGAAAGTATGGAGAAGTATTTAAAATTCCAAAGCAAATATTAATTGGTTGCCGTTTTACCCATGAAGTAAGTTGGCCTTTAAGCAAACTAAAAGAAAAAAGAACTTACACAGGGCTCTATGGCCTTCTCACCCCTCATAAACCTCAGCATGCAGACTGACTGCTATGAACCTAAAAGGAAGTAGATTGTGGGATGTATTCCCTTCTTCTCTCTCAAAGTCTGGAGCTCATAGTAGCTGCTCTTGAAGTCTCAGCCCAAACACTTCATAGACAATCTGCCAGTTCACCCTCCTTTCTTGCTTATGTAGGAGAGAAGATTTCCATTGGGGATGGATCTGAAGCTCATGGTAATATGGCTGGAGCCAGGTCTGTTGCCACTCCTCTGCTGTGATTTCCTTCAGAACCCCACTGGAGCGTGCCTGCTGAAGACAGTTGTATCCAAGGGCACTGCAACCTTGCATATGAATGCAGAGGCTTGGCTTTGCAGACTGCATCATAGGAGCATTACTTGGAGCAGTTCTCCAAAGCTAACTGCTCAGGTATCTGGGAGAAGTGTCAGGAGCTGGCTGAGACTCAGCCCTAGACAATGCACATTTCTGTGACCCCCAGCTTAGACTGGAGTATAAAGAAGACTGGTAGATAGAATGTCTCTATCAAAGGCTTGGGACACTACCTTAATGGTCTTCATTGGTACTCTTTCTCTTTAGTCTGAATGGTGAGTAGTCTGAAAACCTTTGGCTAGTTCAGATACTTCCCTTGCATGTGGAAGGGACATTTGACACCATCAGTTATCTTCCAGTCATGTTGCATCATGGCCAAACTAGGCACTTCCTGGTATGCTGCCTACCATGCATCAAAACTATTTAGAGCTAATGAGAAAGATTTAAGTATGTATCATTCCTGGGTAATGTCTCTGCACCACAGTCACTGCCCCCTCTCTATGCAGTGACTGCTGCAAAAACAATTTGAAGTCTTGAGAAGAGTTGGAGAGATTCTTGGACTTGGATGCTCCCTGACAACAGGAAATCACCATTATTAGTAACTTTTGTCTGGAGTCAGCTTCATGTAAGGAAGCAAGAGGTTCCCACCTCACTCCAGAGGTGATCTGGGAGGCCTGCTGATAGCCAACCTGAGGAAGGAGACATAAAGGAGGAGAATTCTGGGCAAGAGGTAAGGGCCGTAATTGCTGCTTCACAAGGATCATGCTGACAGTAATCACAGCAAACAACCAGAGATGTTGACGGGAAGGCAGGTCACAATGTTTGTGGTGAAATTGCCTCTCTGGCATCAGCTCAATGTGTGGAGGAGAGCAGCTGTGCATGGCAGGGAGAATTCAGCCACTGATGCTGGTGAGGACCAGGCTGCCCTGGAGTGCTCTGCTTGTGTCCCCTGTGGGTGGATAGTGGCTAGGGCTGCAGGATGTTTTATTGCAAGTGGAAACTGACAGAAAAAGCCTGGTAGAGCCATATGTACAGCTTCCCATGCAGAGCAGGTAGCACTCCCCTACAAATGGTCCATCTGCCCTGGAGAGGCCAGGAAGGATGACGCAGTTCTGGAAAGCTCTCCCTGTACAGAAGTCCTGTGTCAGTTGGCTCTTGTAGACTTAGCCATTCTATCAGGAATATTGTGCCCTCTAAGCAGAGGCTAAAGGCACAATGCCTCACTGACCCCCAACCTCTGTCCTTTTCACCATCAACGTGACTGTACACACCAGTGCTCCCACCAGAGCCCCGCTTGTGTAAGCTCTTGAAGTCATGGATGGCGAAAGAGATGCAGTCTTGGCAGAAGGATGTGTTAGGACTCATGGGCACTAAACACCTCCCAGAGCACCAGCAAGGCACCAAACTTCCCCATCCAAGATTATTTGTGAGGGAACATGTAGATACATTGAAGATGAGCTACTCCAGATAGGATTATGTAGTGATGGGACAACTGGTGGACCAGGACTTTGGGGTATAGTCATTGCACCACCATGAAAATATGGAGGCATTGCTTGTGGCTCAAAGGACTGCCAAATCTGACCAGATACTAGCTCCACATGGAAAGGCAAGTCTTAATGTTCTCTGGCTCTGACAAAGATGGGCCTTCTGCTTGAAGGACCTTCTGATTGATTTGAGACCAACTTTATAACCCTTTCCTGAGCAGGGGTTCCCCATCATGATGTTAATCTTTCCACATCTAGTGACGTTGATGAAAAAGTTATTTGGAAAACCCTCAAGCACTTTTACCCTTATGTAATTTCCCCCTGCCCCACTGTTCATACACTTAAAACAGCAAACACATTCTTGCTCAAGCTTTCCAGAGACATTTTCACCTTTGAGCAGAGACTAAGCACATAATTTCTTCAACTTGGAAAACCAGAAAACCAGAAGTTTCAGGCTGTTCTGAGTAACTGACTAGGAAAGCCCAGGGGACTAGAATGGAAACAGTGTTGTACAATAGAAATGTCAGTCTGTTGATTTCACAGCATAACTAATTCTTACTTCATTTAAATTTGTTTATCTAACAAATTGAAGGTACCTAGAAACAGTAAGAGCAACTGACCTCTAGAAACGGCTAGCTACAAGAAAATAGACAGGTATGGTATGTATATGTTGCAGCTCCTTGCCTGTGGCTCCTGACTTCTGGAATAGTCTCCAGATCATAAATATTACTTCTAGGAATGGAAGGTAGTCTTAGGTAGTCAGGAAATGTTAAGCTCATAAAGAAATATTTTGCAGACTTCTGGAGTCTTACAATTTGAGTGACAGATAAAACGAATGTTTAGGAGAAATTTTTTGGGACTTGAGCACCCAGAATTTTCGAACTATTTATGTTCTCTGTTTTGGGGATGGAAATAAACCAATTTAATAGATTTAAATGTATTTTCTTTCTTGAAGTAGGCATGTTCTGGTGTTCTAGATATCTTAAAGTTTCTACCCTTGTTTTTTCTTTGTTGACTACCATAGACACTGGCAAGATCAGACAATGTAACACCAGGTTATCTGAGATGTTTGAAATAGCTATAGAAGTCTTCATCTTTAGTGTTTTATGACATGCTGATAATTTGAAAAGTTCTCAGCCTTCACATGGTGACTTGACACTTTGTAACAGTGAGGCTGTATCTACATGTAATGGGTGTCTGACACTAGTTCATTATCTTAGGCATGTCAACACAGTACCCCTGTATTTAGATATGCTTTCATTTTTATCTTTAGGTTAATGAGGCCTTTTGAGAAAATAATACTCTGGATTTCTTCCAGAGTACGCATTTTTGAATCTGCTGTGCTCAGTACAGTTGATGAAAATCAGTGCATGGCAAATAATCTTTCTCAAAGAGTGAACTGAAGCCTGACAGAGTTCAACACCTATTCCTGCCCCATGTGATTTGTATGTTAGCTGTACTAATATACAGTAGAATATTTATCAGTTATATGCTAATATTCATTAGTATTGCAAATTTTTGCATGCCCAGACTAAAGACGTGTTTTGCTATCAACGGATATAGAAGATATTTTAGTTCATTAGGGGCTTTTATACTTTCTTCTTTCACTGCAAGTCAAAATGGATTTCCATACTACATTTTCTGCAGTGGCAAAATTGATCTAGACAATTCTCTTCTTTCCTTATGCCACTTGTTCCTGCTGCCACATCAATCTTGTGCAATGGTTTTTTTTGTGCAAATGCAGCCATCTGTGGGGCAACACTGTACGACATATCAGTAAAAGCAAGGATTCTAAAAATGAACTCTCCAAAAAAATAAAACCCAACTTGTAAGACAGCTGAGCTGGAAAATGTAGAAGTGTGGTGAATTCCAAAACAAAGGATCCTCTTTAGAACAAGATGAAGGGACACAAATGTGTGTGTCAAAAAGGGAAAAATTGAGGATGTCTCTTTTTCCCCTAAAAAGGGTGGACTGGAGACCAGATGATGGCAGAGGCTTCTGGAAATATAAAATTATCTATAGTAAATATGAGTGTGGCCTTGCCAGTTTTATGTTGAAGATGATGGTTGAAATTTCCGATAAAGATTTCTGTGTGAAACTGAGATCTGGGAGCAGAAAGATGGAAACATTTACCTATCGTATTTCATAGTCTTCCAATATGAGTTTAAGGAAATTATCATAAACATATGAAATTCTGTCCCAAAACATTGTATTCTATAGTACCCTTTCACATGAGACGGGAGCTTTGCACATGTAAATACCAAAACTACAGTAAGGCTAGCAGTCCGTACAAGCTGAGATTCTGAGAAGGATGACACTGAGAGAAAAAGCAGCTTTCATTTGAGGTCTTGTCTGCTCACCTCACCTCTCTTCATGTTGATGTGATTTTTCCCCGTCCACATCTGACAAGGTGTTGTGTGTGCTTGGAAGGTACCAGATGCTTTGCTCGGAGGGTGGTATTTTTGTATTCTTGTATAATAGTTTGTGCTTTTCTGCCAAGCGGCTGAACTAAATACTCAGGATGTTTCAATCCTAGATGTTGTCCAGAAAGTGTTTTGGAAAGGCAGGCTTGTTTGTTTTCACAGATCTTGTATGCTTCACAAAATGCAGTGTGCATGAGGTATTTCCTCTTTGTTAAAGTGCTTGTGAAGCCCCAGCTTTTCCTTAATACATTTTTGCCATCCTGTTTTAGAACAGTATGACAGCAAGCATCTTTCCCACATATCAAAACAAACCACTGTCAGTTTTTATGTATGGCTTGGCCACAAAAGATCTTCTTTCCTCTCTGTGCTTTCTGCATTTTGTTAATCGACTATTTTGAGTGCTTCTGATGAAAAGCACCTACTTGGCTGCAGGGACCCTGCTACAGAGCTCTCAGGAGGGAGGCTAGCTGCAGAGTTGCTTTGTCCCTCAGCAGCTTCAGGGAGAAACCATCTAACCACCACATCATCCCCTCAATCCTTCAGTGCAGAATTTTAAGATACTTGGTCACTCTGTTCCCGTTTGGTTGTCCAGCATTTGGTTGTCCAAGAGACTTCAGAATATTTGTAGTGATTTGCTGGATCCCCCTGGACACTTAGAAAGTAACACATTTCTGCATTGCCTTGCATTTCTTGTTGTATGATTTTTGTTTTGCACATTTGAGTTAGTAAAGTGATTTACCATTTCTGGTCAAGACAAAATCATGCTATTTTATACTCTAGTCTGTCTGTTACCCTCTTTGTTTTCTCTTTCTCCTTCATCTCTGCTCTTGCTGCCCACTTTTCTCACCTCATTTTATGAATTTATGAATTATGAATTGACCGGTGGCGGGGATTTGTCTGCCCCAAATGTCACATTTCAGAAATTGGCCAAGGCCTTACCCTTCAAACAGCTCTATGAAGTGCTTTCCCACAGAGCTTGTCAGCCTAACTGCAATGTCACTGCTCACACACCTCAGGCAACATGTAGATGTTTGCAGTGCTGGAGCCTAAGAAACTCCTGTAGCTATGGGCTTTGACAAGCAAAGATGGTTTATACCAAACATACCAAAATTCCAGTATAATCTCACTGCTGTTACTCGCATTTTAGACTTCCTCTCTTTGTCTGCTGCAATGACTTATTCTGTCCTTTCAGATTCAGTATCTCACCCTGAAGTGACTTGTAGTCACTCTTCAGTTGATGTCTTGGAAGCAGTCCTATTGTCTGGGATGGAACTATGCACATAACAAAAGTAAGTGTAAAACTTTAGTAGACCCTACACTGCAAATCCTGCAGGACAAAGCAGGGTACATTTGATTCATTTTACAATATTTACGCATGTTAAGTGCCAGTTGGGTAATCAGTAACTTTTTTCCAGAGCAAGACCAGCTTAACGGAAGCATTGCTTGTCTCGGGTAAGCACAGGATAAATTCCAGTTCGAGAGACCTCCGAGATGGCGCGAGACAGTCTGAATGATGAAGAAGAAAAACAAAAAGGCTCACAAATTAACCCCAATGCGCTATAAGTGTATGCAAATGATTCTTAAAATAAGCCAGAGGGCGGGGGCGTGGGGCTCGGATCTGGCCCCGAAATGGAGGCGGGGAGCTGCAGACAGGTCACGGGTGGGGGTAGCTGCTGGGACCGGACCTCTCTCCCTGCGGAGGGAATCCCGGGAAAGGCGGGGGCGGGCCGGCGGTGACTGGAGCCAGAGCTGCAAGCCGGGGGACGGCGGGGGCTCGCCGGGACTTGGTCTGCAGCGCCCGCGGAGGCGGGGACCGCTGCTGCCCACGGAAAGCAGGGTCACGCCGCGGAAAAAAGTTGGGTGTTTCTGGGCAAGTTTTGAGACAGGGTCCGTTTGAAACAGCACGAAGCAGGGCGGAACGCATAAACGGCTGCATTTTACAGCATGCAACCGGGGCTTTGCCGTTCGGTGGGTGAATCAGCATCCAGTGACGTGACAAGGCCTACCGAAACAGCGCGTTCTTCGACCGGCACGTTTATGTTTTAACAGGTATGAAGTGTAGGGAACCGTAAATAATTACTCAGCGCCTCCGCCGCTCTTGGCAACGCTGCGGCCGCGCAGCACACTGGCCGCCACCTTACCGCGGACAAACCGCTCTCCGCGGGCCAGGCCACCCCCGAGTCTAGAAGAGCGAGTGAGGGTCCGGAGAGTCACGCCCGTTTTCCCCCGCGGCGGGTGGTCGGCAACGCCCTGACAGGAACGTAGCGCCCGCCCCGCCCCAACGGCCGCCGGGGGAGGGCGCGGAGGCGGTGCCGGTGCTTCCACCGCCGTACGCGTGAGCTCAGCGCGTCGTGGAAACCAACCGCCCGGGCGCCACCCCCGCCATCGGCGAACAGAAGCGGCCCGCCCCGGTCCCGCCCGCCCGGGCCGCTACAGCACCGCCCCCGCCGTTCACCACACACACACAGACGCACATACAGCCGTTTCCTGCGTGAGGTTGGCCTTGGGCAGGCGGAACGGTATCGCTTCCTCTCTCCAACTCGCAGGTACGGGGGGAGTAGACCGGTGGCGGGGCAGGGGGCTCGAAGGGGCCCAGCTGCGCCGTGGGGCGCCCCCCGCTTCGGGCCTCCGGCGGTGGCTGGCAGCCGCCGCCCTGAGCGTGGCGGAGGGTAGGGGGGGTGGAGCGGAGACTTGGAGCCGGAGCCGCCTCTGGGCGGGGGCCCGAGCCCGGGTGGCAAAGGACCCGGGCGAGTGCCCGCTGCGGCTGGAGGAGCCGCGGGCCAAGGGGTGTCCCGGGGGCTGGGTAGGGGTGTCGGCGGCGTCCGCCGCTGTTCCTCACATTGCTGGAAGATGAAGTCATTGTGCCCATTGTCTCCCCTTCGGCTCCCCCCGGGCGGAGCGAGGGGCCCGTCCCGCCCCGAGCTGCGGCGGAGGAGTGAGACTGGGCCGCCCCCCGCCCGAGGGGCCGCGGGAGACGGTGGGTGGGTTTCGCTTGGCCTTGGCGGGTTGGGCGGGGGTGTACGAGGAGAAGTTGCCGCCCTCCGCCCGTCCGGGGAGGGGCCGCGGCGGCACCGGGGGTCCTCGGTGGGTGCCTGGCTCCCGGAGGTGGCACTGGTGGGGCCTTGCAAACTCTTGCAGTTGAGCTTGCAGGGCCTGGGGAGAGCGGTGCGGGCAGCTCCCGGCCTTCAGCGCATTCCTGGGGCAGGGTTGCCATAGCTCTCCCGCCTCCCCCAAATCATTCCCCCCTCCCGTCTCCCCCTTACTCCTCCTCCCCGGGAGTTTTTGGTTTATTACTTGGTTCTCCGTTGCCCAACCTGGATGAGTTGAATGGGGTGAGTGGAGGCGTCTGGAGTGACCAGGGATGTTGTCCCCTCCTCGTGGAAGGACAGCAGCGGTGACAGCCGGCGTCTTGCCTAGTGTTTTCCTTGCACGGGTCCTTCTGCAGAGCTGGGAGTTCTCCACCTGGCAGTGAACTATACGCACAGCAACTATTACCGGCACACCGTGGAAGGATAGGGAGAAGTGGGTAACAAACGACCTGAAAGGCAGCGTACGTGCAAGTGGGCTGAAGAGGAGTGGCTGCAAGGTGTCCTGCCACCTGTCCCTTCCTGCTCCGGTGCTCTCTGACAGCAAGACGTGGGGCTTTGCCGAAGGGACAGTAGTAGAATGCAGTTATTGCTGAACAGAGAAAACAAAATTTGAGGTCTTCATACCCTTATGGGGTCGTCCCATTATTGTAAACGTGCCTGCATTTCCCTGTGAGGAGCACAACAAATCTTGTTTCTGTTAAAATACTGTAGTTGGCTTTAGTGTTTTATCTCAGTTGTCATCAAGGACACCTTTGTTTTTAAAAACCAGAGCACGGTTTGGGAAATGAACCATACAGGATTTAATTCTGTGGGCAAAGCTAGCCATAAATTCAAAGTTTAGGGTTTTTTTAATAATTCACTTTTTGTCAGCTGGAGAACCATATTTCAGTAGCTAGTGAAATTGTTTTTTTTTACTAAGTTCATTAGAAGACAAGGCTTTCAGTTTAACATTCAGGTCAAATTGAAGTATAAATTCTGAATTGCCAGCTAACAGAATTAATTTGCATGCTTAGAAAGGATGGCTGTGCAGCATTACTTAATGATTTCCAAAATCTTGTCATTATTTAAACATTTTAATGCTTGTCCTTAAAGCTTTGAGAAAGATGATAAAGCGCTTTTTTTTTTTAATTGCATGTGAAGTAGGCCTATTTGGTCAAGAAAATGAAAGTTTAGCTTTTGCATAATGGCAGTAATCCTCCTTATGGAAACTGGTTCAGTAAAAGGCTTACATATGCATAAGTCTGTTCTATGTGTCTCTTGAAGTATGCCAGAGTTTCAACTGTGTTTTATACAATTCAGCTTTTATAAAATGCTGACTTCTAGCTGTTATGTTTATGTTGTCAGCTATTTTTGAGTTTGAGAATATCAGATTGTAGTTTCTAGAAGAGGGAATTATGTTTATGTGTTCCCTCCCCTTACCCTTAAATCCACCATGAAAATCATGCATTTCTTATATAGTGCAGTCATTGAATTTTGATTAATCATGCTAGCTGAGGCTCAGCAGGAAGAAAGATGCTTGACAGATGTATTTGTTTACCTTCACAGTGTGTACAAATCCCAGTCTCTCTATTAGTAAATGAATCATTTAAACTCCCTTAGCTATGGGATTCCCAGTCATCAATAATATATGCATTAGGAAGACCAGGTTTATGTTAATATTATCAAGCTGTGAAAGAACACAAGCCCTTGAATTTTTTTGGGAGTTGAACAGAGTCTTTTATGGTGGAAAATATGTATACTTTTTTTCTCTACTACCAATTGCTACTCTCCATGACAAACTTCAGACTGAATTTGTTCTTCCTAACTGTTCTAATTTGTTTTGGTAAATGTTTTTCTGTTCGCTTAGGCCTTTATGAACCTTACTTGGTCTTACTGAAGTAGAGCTTACTGAGATTTCCAACCTACTCCTCTCCTTTCCTAGCAAACAAAGTAGGATGTTTAAATCCTTTTAACAGGACTTGTTAATCCTTGTCTGAAAGAGTTAAGAAAGATCTTTGGACTCTGAACTACAACTGCAGTGTCCTGTAACACTGTCCTCTTAATGGCTTTTGGCCAAGCTATGGTCTCCATTATGGGGTCAGTTTACTCTGGCCCTTGGTCAGGCATCCATAATTAGCTTTGTGATTTGTTTCCTGAATTGTACATAAACACCCCATAGAATAAATTTTAATAGCTGACTAGCATGAATTGATGGATACATTTTAAGCTCTTTTTGGTGTGGTTCTTTGTAGCTGAGTTGCAAGTCGGTCTGATTCTCTAGTGTCAGTGAATGCTCATGGAAGGACTAATAGAAATAGTAATTCTAACACGGGCTTATATGTAAAAAATTGGAAATCAACTTCTTCTCTTTTTACATTTGTCTTAGCTCTAAGTTTCCATTGTTCCTCTGTGTTAACTGATGGAAGATGTGTAGCTGAATGAATTAAGTTCTTCGAGGAACTGAAAATGCTGTTGGATCTTATCTTGCTAAAAGCACCTGATTTGCACCTGGAAGTAGACTTTCAAAATAACTCTTTACCTTTTTGGTGAGTCTTTTAAGAGCTGGTTGCTCTTAGAAGTGCTTCAATGTATGATTATTTTTTTTCCTCGAGTAGGAAGAGTGTGGAAGAGTCTGTATCAATACCTAGAAGAGTTGAAAACCTGGAAGGGTTGTGGGTTTTTTTTAGTGTTCCTGTTTCATGAGAGGCAACTTTCTTTTATTTTTTATTCCTTGGTGTAGAAGTTTTATCCCTGGCTTAGTCTAAATTTAATTAATTTCTGTGTGGCTAATAATTTAAATCTTTAGTGAAATCTTTATGTAAGAGTTGATCTTATGGTTTCTGGTTGGACTCGAAATAGAAGTCCAAAGAGAAAGTCCAAAAAAAAATCCAATTAAAACTCTTTGAACTGAAGAGTAAATTCAGAGTAGAATTTCAGTCTTCCCTCTTAAATATTCACTTGAAGGTCACCACAGAAGATGTCTTTGGACAGTCTTTTTTGATACTTAATGTAAGTCTAAGAAATTCCAGATTTCTATTGCAGGTATTTACAGGTTGACAAATTTTTTTCTAATCTTCTGTAAACTAGAGGCTAATTTTTAGTTGATGAGAAAAGACTTTACTCATCTGAGACATGAGTTATTCTTTCTTGAGTGATCTCTGGTTGTTCCATGTGCACTTCTATCAATTTTCAGACAACACAGAAAAGTGCTTTTCCTTGGCTTCACTTGTTTGTCCTCTGGTATGTGGGTTACTTGTTTTTTCTTTTTTTCTCTTAGTGCAGATACTGAGTCAAAGATCCAAGACAAAGCAGTGGGTATGTAAAGAGTTACGTGGGATTAGCATATTACAGGCTTCTACTACAGATTTTCTTCCAGCTGTTAGCATGACTTCTAGCAGCTTTAGAATGGTCTTTGAATTCTTCAAAGACAGTGGAGTTCAGAGAAGAAAAACCCTATAGCTGAGTTTTGAGATGTTATTTGTGACACTAACCTCATGTGTTACCTCATTAAGGTAAGTGAGGAGTGTTTCCACTGTCTGGTTTGCTTCACTTTTCATGGAAGTTGTGACATACCTCTGTGAAGAAACAACTTTACTTAAAATTTATCCATGGTACAAGGAAAAAATAGGAGTGCTTCTATTAGGCTTTCTTTTGTGATGGAAAGATTATTGTAGGTTTTTCCAGTCTTAAAGTGTGCTTTGAAGTCAGTCACCTGCTGGCTTATTATTAGTATCTTGTTGGACAGGTAACCAGAACCCTGCAATTATAATTGCTGTTTATAAGATGAAAGTACCTATAGGAATAGCTTTTATTCTGAAGGATGCATTTCCAATAGGTTCACTTTGCATCCAGATAAACCAACCTGGAAAGCTGATAAAAGGGTTGCTTTAACCTAAAGCAACTTCATGAGGAGAATATAATGAAATGAACTTAAATAAAAGTTACATATACACAGGTGTTTCCTCAGGCACTAAAACTTCCTCTCTTTAGAGGCCAGCATATCCCCTAATGATGTCTTCTGCAATATGCCCTTCAAATGTCTTGCTGAAAGAAATGTTTGTACCAATTCAGTTTAGTATAGTCATTTCTTGTTGTTTCCGAAGTAGAGCACAACTCTCTTAATGCAAGTATCCTGTTATTGTTCAGCACAAACTGTCATTGTCTGACTGTGTCAATTCTGTTCTGTTTCCTTTTATAGATGAGACAACTATTAAACAAAGATTTTTCCATAGGTCCTTTAGCTCTAAGACAGTTCCTGCCATACTGTTAGGTGCACTGTGTAAGGCTTCTGGTGGGAAAAATTTACCTCATGTATATTTTCAAGAAATGGTTTGTAGGGAGTGCAATAGTTGCCCTGCACCTCAGGGAGTCTACTGTGCACAGTGCAGGTTCAGGTCAGACTGAAGATTGTAGTTGAGGTGTGGGGATTTTACAGTGCGATCTGGCTAGTGATTTGGGTATGGTGACATCATGGCACTGGTGTTGCTGCATCCTGTTTTTATTTTTAAATATTTATATGAAATAACTGTGTTAACTGACTGTGCTTGGGTGAATAAGAGCCTGTCTTGTCACTGTCATGGTTGTGTTCCAGAAGAAGAGACTAGTGATGGCGCCATGCCTAAATGCAACCATTCATCCATTTCCTTTGCTGGAAGTACATGGTGAAACTGGAGAAAAAGGCAGCGGGATGTTTTGATAGATTTATTGCAGTATTATCATTCAGAACTCAATTTTGAGGAAAAAAACCCCCTTTTTGAGAAATAAAAGGCTTTTGTTCTGTCTGTTAGATAGTTGGTGAGTACTTTGGGCTTTTTATGACCTCAAAATGGAGGCCTCTGTGCACAGCCCATATTTAGTGCTGCAGCTCTTCCTTGTATCAAGATCTAGTTGTATCTTGACAGAAAATGTTTTAGTAAGTATTAACTGAATGTCTGTACGAGAATGGTATGTTAAGTGGAGATGCTGACAGAGGGTGATTGTTGCAAGATACTGTCTGGCTTTTTTCCTTCATATCAAAAT
The DNA here is from genome assembly GCA_013400935.1 of Turnix velox. Taxonomy (NCBI): domain Eukaryota; kingdom Metazoa; phylum Chordata; class Aves; order Charadriiformes; family Turnicidae; genus Turnix; species Turnix velox. Next base: position 91,064 of record VZTY01029611.1, read on the forward strand.
CTTTTATGTAGAAAGCACACTCGGACATCTGAAACTGGAAGAATGTTTGGATGTAGTGGCTGTAGTGAGGCTACCCAGATGGCAAAAGTAAAGCCTGTTGAGAAACTTCTCCTTCTAATCACCCGTTGGGAAGTATCTTACGTTGGGTCTGCCTTTTGTGTATCTTTAATAAGCAATCTAACACGATGATCAATGTGTTCAGGAATTGTGGCTGTAAGATGAAATGTGTTCAAGGTTAAGGACTTCAGAATGTATACAGGAAAAGCAGTATTTATCAAAGATTTCTCCACTGTGTCCCCTGATGGTGGGGGTACTCTGACTTTGTGTTCCTCTGTCTTAAGTCAAGTATAAACAGAATAAAGCCTATGAAATTGTTGTGGGTTTTTTTGTTTTGCTGAGTTGAAGACCTTGCTAGTTTCCTGAGAACACTTAACCTTCTCAGTTTCATTTTACCTGTAAAGCTGCATCTGATACTTACTTAGTCTTTATTTGACTTTGCATTTTCGAAAAGAAAGAAGTAAAGCTTTTCTGTATATGACACTGCTAAAAATACATCATGGGAAACCAGGAGCCCTTTTACTCAGGGTCAGAGATAGAGGTATCAAACTTCTAGGTCCTTTTTAAGCAAAGAGATCCTTAGAGCCTGTAGCCTGTGAAACCAGGCAGTTGCTTTCCTGAAATGTAAGATTCTGCAGTCAATGCAAGTGTATCTGTGATTCAACAGAGATGTGCAAAGCTATTGTGCTTGCTGTTTCTCTTAATTTCACAATACCGATTTTAAGCTCTTGGTATTTGGACTGAGCGATTTTTGTATCTAGAAGTATTTTTCTCTTTAAGTTCCTACCTGACTAGTTACTTCCCTTTCTCTCTTCCCCTTCCTGTTTTATTTGCTGTTGCTTTTCCTTTTTCCCTTTGTGGCAGTACACTTTTGTTCACTTTGCCTGTAGTGGTGGTGCATAGCTGCATAAGAGTCGACTTTGCTTTCTGTGACCTGACACCAGGCAGAAATTCAGCCAGGGTAAGAATAGAAGAGAGGGCTGTAAGCTCAGCACAGGAATCCTGAGTCTTTCCATTATTAACAATTAAAGATGATTCCAAGATGAATTAGGTAATGGATTAAGTAACTAATGAAAAGAGAGCAAGGATAAGCAAAGATCCTGCCTTACAAGAATTTAGGATTACATGCTGCCTGACTGTCTAGAAAATAAGGAACCATCTCCCCAGTGCTCATTGTTAAATGAGTTCATAGATAAAGTATGTGATGTACTGGATGAATTTGTCTTTTGATGTTGAAGATTTGCAAAGAGGTGGTGTTTACTGGGCTAAGAAATAGAAGCATCCTGTTTAGTCCTGTCAGCAGCATTTCATCTTTTTCTCTAAAACATTAAGCAGTGAAAATGCTTTCTTGTCCCCTCCTACATCCCGCACTTATCAGCGGAATATTGTGGCTGGATCTAGACTGAAAAGCATTGCTTGAGTAACATGCAAAGACAAGTGACATTGTTTTGATTTCATCGTAGCCTTTTTCTGTTTTGTTTCTGAGGTGTGAGGTACTGCTGTGTTTTTTAAATTTTTTTTTTTAGGGCTTTGTGATCATATCCTTCTCTTAAAGGTCAAACCTTCCTGTTTTCAGGGTAGCAATTTCTAAGTCTGTTTCACCCTTAATTATCTCCTATAAGCTGTGGGGATTTCTGCACTTCGTGCCTTTTAAAGCAATTATACAAAAAATAGCATATGTGCCCAATTAACATAGAGCCATAGTATGCAGGGTTTGTGGTATGGATTCTCTTGAAACCTGTTGACAAATTTTTGTTCATCTCTGGTAGTTAAAAGTAGATATAAAGAATGTGTTTTGATATGGTTGGTGTACCTCCTGAAATGTGTGAAAATACATCTCTGAGAGTAGGAAGAATAGTTTTATTATGTTAGAAGTCATTCAGTAAGAGGACAAAGTGGAACTCTGAAAGAAGAGAGCTTCTAGAAGGCGGTACAGTGAACCCCTTCTATTGTAGTTTGTTGCTTTTGTTTCCAAAAAAGCAATATAGACACTAAAGTGCTCTGTAAAATGCAGTCCTACTTAAGCTAGAACTATTCACCTTTAAAGTTCAGCTCTCTGAAATTTGCGCTTTGTTTATGCGGTATTACTGTAGGCTGGTAACTGGATATGGGTGGTTCTAGAATATTTGATGATGAAGATAAAACCTTGCTTTGGTGATTGGATTTCCTTCAAAAATGAGAGGTTTAGGTACAGTTTCATTATGACAACTCTCCAGTCATCTGAGTAGTTGACTGGAGGATGGCTTTGAGTAGGTGTTGTCTAACTTGATATGTACTTGCAGTAACTTTAATGTCTGTAATGGGCATTCTGCAGAATGGTACACTTTGTAGGTGCAGAATGGCTTTGGTTTTAATAGTTTTGTTGAATATAAACAATCTCTCTGTTGTAAAGTCAAGGAAGATGCCTTTAGGATGCTGGTAGTTTGATTTTTCTCAGAAACCATGGTAAGTGCACTAGAAATAGGTAGGTATGACTTTTACAGCAATTAGATGCCATGTTTGACCTGATTTGGTAATGGAGAAGGATTGCACATGTAATGGAGAAGGATTTCAATAAAATGAAATTGATTCTGCCATTGCATGCAGTTTACTCTAATTTCAAGATTTTGGGTCAAATTCTCAGATTTTAAGAAATGACAGGAAAAAGGTTGGAGAAGCAACTATAGTTTGATCACTTTCTGTGTCTAACTTTATTACATTATAGTCCTTAATTATTCACTTGGATTTTTGGTTTTTGTTCCCCAGAGAAGTATTTGTCAGAATCCATTTACCTGATCCACTAGAGAATCTGTCTAGTTTATAACATAATCTACAGAGTAATTTGTCCCTTTGAATAAGTTTGGAGATATGATATCAATAGAGCAGAAGGCTGGAAAGATTTTCTTTTTGCCTGATAAAAGCATCTGAATCTCTTGGTTAGGAGGCCAGAGGTTTGGTGTGTATTTGCACAATTGATGCTGCAGTAGTCTTTGAACATCTAATTTGTTGTGTGATATAGCCTGGAAGAAATTAACTTCTTGGGTATCTCAGATGAGGCTCCAGAGTTTGGTAAATAAATCCATCCTTAATAATACATTTTAATATTTCTGTCCATCAATACAGATAATAACCATGTTCCTTTAGTGGGTTGAACATGGTATTGGACTACTTCAGCAATATTAATCGACTGTATCAGTGCTCTGCAATAACCTGTGATGCAATCTATTCCTGTTTTCAATGTGTCATTATATACAGTATTATTTTTTTTCTTTTTAAGATACAGGGTAGTGATGAATAAGAGCAAACAAAGATACTGAGTAATGGCCTGATAAGTGCAAACCTGTCATCGTTATGTATTTCAACACTCATTTCCAAACTCTGGGGCTTAATTTTCTTTACTCAATTATGTTATTTGTAATGTAGTTTGTGTGGTGTTTTCTAGCTGTTAAAAATAACAATTACAATCATATCAGCAGGTTTGGAACCTGCTCACCAGGCAAGCTGCTGCTATTTGAGCTAGTGACATCTAATAGTACTTTGTCATGCTTTATAGGGATCAATGCTAGACAGTATGATCCATGTTTCTAGTCTGATGTCTGTCTTTCTCTCCTGTCATTTGGGGATGTTTCCTCTTACTTGTTGTAAGAAGGGGCTGACATCCATGATCAATATGATCAGCCAGAATCCGTTTATTGAGAGCATCAGACAAGCTTATATACAGTTATGGGTAATTATGCCTACTAGTCACATACTGATTGGTTACATGTTACATTCTTGTATTACTTACTCTTTGCAGCTCAGCTACCCTTATAGGAGTCTCTTTGTTGTCTTTGCCCAGTACTTGTTAGCTTGTCTTCCTGTAGTGTTTGTGATCAGTTGGTCAGTTCTCCTCCCTTGCTGTATTTTTCATGAGACATAATATCTTTATTACATGTGCTGAAGTTCCCAGATGGCTTGCCTGAACAATTTCTTTTGGCCTCCTCACTCTACTATTCCCTGATTTTTCTTAAATTTTTCTCCTGTACTCTCTGGAGTCTCCATTCACCTGTCAGATTCCTGTTTTGGTGCAGACTTCAGTTATCCGTCTGGCAGCCACCACTTCCACTGTTGTTAGAATTGCAGCATGTTTTGGATTGAAAGAGACTTTTAGGGGGCATGGAGTCCACCCCTGCTCAAAGCAGGGCTACTCCTAAGGTCACATTGCTCAGGACCATGTTTATGCAAGTTTGGACTATTACCTGTTTTCATCTGCTCTTTGACCAGACAATTCCTCTTCATGAGTTTAATCCTGCCCTTACTGCGTTTGGTTGGACTACCTTCTGCAATGCTGTTGCTTAGTGTTGGGAGCTTGGCCTTCCTTGTTTTATTTTCTTGTATCTTGACCCAGCATACTGTGTACCTGAAAGTGTAAGGAGGATTCTTTTCAATTCAGGAGGGACTTTAGCAGATAGCACATTCTAGCCTCAAAGTGTCTGAGTGCTAAAGCTCTCCAGAAAAAAAACCCCACAAATTTTAGATTTACTTTCTTTAATTAAAAAAAAAATCTCAAGAGTGGTGTGGTTTTTTGGAGTTTGGGCTTTCTGTTAATTACTAGCTTAAGTAGTTTGGTTGAAGTAGAGCACTGAAGATGATTTTAGCATGTAACTTGTCGACCCAGTTTCCATGAGAAGATTTTACTCAGATTTGGTAATGGATATAGTGGCAGACGTTAGGCAATAGCAACATTACTAGCCTTTTTTTTTTTAAATGAGAAATAAATTACTTGATGAACTGTAAAAATTAGGTGAGTCACAATGCATTTAACTTATTACTTTGGTTTCTGTTTTCAATAGCATGCTTATATTTTTCCAGTTCAACTTAATCTGACTGTCTGCTTACATTCTCCTCCCCCATAACATCTGCTGTTTAACCATGAGGTGCTACATCCATCCCGGCTTTAAGCCTGCTGCTGCCTTTAGTAGGACTCTGTTACTCTTTCATGTGCTGCTTGTGTCTCGCCTGCAGAGTAAAGTCTGATAGATGATTGCTTTTTGGCAGTCTCTCCCACAGAACAGTGTTCCAGGCTACTCTGGAAGCTTAGCTGCTTTGTAAGGGTATTGTTAATTTAACAAATAACTGCCATGGTTTAAAATAAACCTGTTACCACCTCCTATTTATTAATGTCCTCCTCTGGGAAGGACGCCTACTTACCTACAGCCATCCGTACAGTGAAATGGATACCCTCGCTTCCATTCAGAGCTGGAGATTTTGTTTAAACCTGTCTTCTAGGAAGTTTAAACTGATCATCTGACCTTGTTCTAAAGAGGGCAGGTGGCATTCTGCTGCAGAATGGGTTAGCTCACAACAGAGATGGCATGGAAAATTAATTGTACTAAGCAAAACCTTTAAGTTAGATCAGTAACTTCATCTGTAGAATTCTCAAAATATATTGTGAAGCTTGCTGAGCAGGGCCCCTCTATGCCAGAGCCTCTTGCTCTGGATTTTTTATTATGTTCTCTTTAGTATTTGTTCTAAATTGGAGGGAAATAACTTTGTGTCTACATCCCAGAAGGACTTGTCTGCATTTCTGTTTGCATTGAGTTGCTTTGTGAGCTGTAAGAAATTTTATTGAAATGTGAAACATCTGCAAGCTGCCTAACTGCACAATAATAGAATTTTGTGGTATTTTTTCCATGCCTAAACTTAGTTGTACATAGCATATGAATAATAAAATGTCTTAACTCCAGGCGTTATTGTAACTTAAGTGATAACTGATATATAAAATAAGTTTGAACTAAAACTGAGGGCACACTGAAGATAAATGGCACTGAAATTCTGCAGCCTAACTTAAAATTTGGGTTTTTTTAACTGTTGTGTTCCTAAGTATTACCATTTAACTGTAGTGATGTTGAGAATTTTCTTCACATATTTACAGCTTGAAGTGGTGATGATTTTTCTGGCACAACGGTGTTTAATTTTGTGTTTAGGGTCATAGAGCAGGGATCGCTAGTATTGTGGAATACTACACTGTGATTGCTTTACTTTTGTGGAGTAGCAAGATAAATAGCTTGTCAATGAAATTATACACCTGCTTCCTCTAATGTATTTGTGTAACTGTTTTCTTTGGAACTGTAGGAGGAAATAAAATGGTTTCAAATGAACAGTGAAGCTCCTGACTTCAAAGAACTTCCTTCAAAAGTGAAATATCTTCACTTTCTCAAATGAGTAAAAACCAAACATACTTTGCTATATTATTTTAATTCATATGGTTGAATCTACTGAGATTTTTCCACCTTGGAATTTCTCTAGGAAAATTATTAGTATAGGATGCCTCAAATTAGGTGACATTAGGAAAATAGTTTCATGGTGGACTTGGTGTTTGGTGATACTAGGGGTCTTTTTCAACCTGAATGTTTCCCTGATCATGAGAATCACTGTTGGAAAAGGCTTAGTGGATTTATTCTTATCTGTTGCATATCACTGTTACAGCAATACAACTTAATTCTTCTGCAGTGAAGCTGCAGGGCAGTGTCTTCTTCAGTAACTGCTTACCTGGAGTATCCCAAAAATAGACTTGATAGCATCTGTTCTGGTGCTCTGCTTAACCAGGACATTACTTAAGGAATATAATTAAAACATAATAGTTTTCACTGGCAAAGGTTGCCCAAGTAGAATGCCTGCAGATATCTGATCTTCAAATAAGCTTATATATACACATAGATAAATATTCAAGTGTTGGACACTCATTTGTTTTCATTATTCTTATAACTGTAGTTTTGAATGCTCCTGAAATTGTCTTGTTTAGTTTTCCTTGGCAGTTCACTTCTGCAGATCTGCCCTATGATGGTTTTATTCTATCCTCTTAGGATGCTGAGTGTGTGTACCTCTTGTACCTCTTGCTGTATATATAGGTATATATTTAGTATTTTCAAAAAACTTAGTTTGCTTTGGTCTGTTACCAAAACCTTTTATTAAAGTGTATTTTAGTATTACACTCTGAAATACTGTGCTGTCAGCAATCTCCTGGAAATAACGTTATTTGTAAGATTTCTGTCCGTTCAGGTATTCTTCACAGCATTTTTTAATACAGGTTCAGAAAAACACTTTCCAAGTACATGATTAGTGAACTATTTTATTCTTATTGATGGCCCAAATCAGATATGAATTACTTGTGAATACTGGGACTTTGTTTTAAGTACCAGATGCTTTCCCTAGGTCAGTAAGTGGTCTGGCTTCTCCTTCCTTTTAATTAGGGCATATTATTGAATCTTATAGCATAAAAATCATTAAATTATTTGAAAGATCCCTGTCTCTAAATAAAAAACCCTAATTTTATTCTAATGAAACAGCCTTAGATAACATTCTTGAAGCTTCTCTTCACAGGCTTGTTTATTGGTTAGAATGGGTTAGTATGCTTACGTTGTAGTAAAGATGTTTCTTTTCATCCTGTACTAGCCATTTTGAGAAGGATTTTTAAAATTAAATTGTTAGAAAAGCAGTTTTAATATCAGAGTTACCTGTTTGGTTTAACACTTAACCAAGCTTGTTCCAGATATGAGGAAGTTTGCATTCATCACCAAAATGGCATACTAATATATTTTTTAATAGGTACATTACTGCCCATGACTTGATGTCCAAGTGCCAAACAGTGATTAGTAATGTTCCTCAGTGGTTGATACCGAGACTAGTACTATGTAACATCTTCAACATGAATGATAGGATGGCGTGCACTCCTAGCAAATTTGCTGATGACCCCAAACTGTTCAGTGCAGTCAGTATGCTGGAGGGAAGGGATGCTGGACCTGGACACACTTGAGAGGTGAGCCTGTGCAAACCTCATGATATTCCAAGCACAAATGCAGGCTAGGCAGAGAAAGGGACTAGATGATCTTTAAGGTCCCTCCCAACTCTAACCATTCTTTGATTCTGTGTAATCAGGGAGGCATATGGAAATGGCAGGGAGTTCTTTCACCCTGTTCTGTAGAGGAAAATAACAGAGAATTCACCTCCTGGTCAGTGTATGGTACCTGGTTTAACTGTGGATATCTGGTCAGGTACCTAAGAAATCATAGTAATGCAGCATGGTAGATTATGCCATAGCCTTTTTTTGTTGCTGTTTTTATATCCCATACTGTGATTAACAGGAGGTAAAATTTTAATTTTAAGACAAAACCAAATCAAATCAAGTCCCTCTGCAGCTTACTCTTGGATTGTTTTAGGGAGATATGCTAATTTCTGACCCCTGAAAGTGGCCAGTGTAAACTTTGCAGCTTCACATTAAATCAGTGAAACGGATATCAGTATCAGCTGAGAGACAGTCAATGTGCTCCAAGGGGATTTTATTGCAAGTTTAATAATGCTTTGCAAATGAGGAAAAACAATGTCAGTTTTCTGTAAAATTTATTAAGACGAAGGCTGTACCTGGTGAGGATGCAGTTTTGGTGTTGTTTTTTCTCCTGTAGACTACTTTTTATTCTAGATTAAAAGTATAAAATATTTTAGTCCAAAGTTGAAATTCAAGTTAGTACTATAGCATCTGGCTGGATTTATAGCCCAATTCTGTTCTCCTGTATATGCAGTGAGACAGATACCTGAATGTACTATGACATAATGAGTCAAGATAATGTTTTTTTTTATTGCCTTTTAATTTTTTGTAGGGAGGCTAGTTGTTTTCTCTCTTTGTGATTATTTTTTTACTCCTCTTAAATAAGAGACAGCACAGTCTGGAAGAAACAGTCAAGAATGACAGAGTTTTGCAATTGCATGAAAAGGTGCTTTCAGAACATGAGGTTAATTTTTGTTGTTATTGTCATTGTGTCTTATTTGTTAGTGTCCTTTGAAGGAAATCTTACTGCATTTACATTCCACCATCAATAGTTTATCTGTAAAACAGTGGCCCAGATTTGTTTGAAATACAGCCTGTTGTTTGGCAAAGCTGAAAAGAAAGTGAAGGGTTTACTGTGTTTTGTCTTTGACGTTTATTTGGCAGCCCTGCTGTCTCATTCTATATTGCCTGCTGTTCCATCAGTTTGTGTGCTTGTATTTGGATTGCTTAAATTCTGGTTTTTCCAGTAGTCAAATGAAAATGTGATGCATCAGAATATGGAAGAAACTTGTGATGTGCTATAATGAAGATCCAACTTAGTTTTCCTTTTCTGAACAGTTCATAGTTGCTCTACTATGTATTAAAATATTTTTCAGTTTATCTAGTGAAATTCCTGTCACTTTAAAAAATAATTAATCTTACACAAGACCAAAAAATTTCATGGTGTGTCTTCTCAAGGTTTATTATTTCAGTCTGATTCACTTCCTGTTTTTCTGCTAATGCACTGACAAAAGCACAAGTAAGTATGCTTTAACTGTTTGTAAATCTAGAAAAATGTTATTTAATGTATTACAAGTATCTGTGTAACTGTAAATGATGAAAATACATGTACAGCACTTCCCTCTGTTGGTCATGGGTCATGCACTTGCTTCCATGGCTAACTGCTGCTCCACGGCTTCATATTTTTTGGTGGCAATTCTGTTTTGATATGAGAAAGATGAAAATAAATTATAACTTCTGTACTTATATCGTAAGGTGAGAACAAGGAGATAATCGGTGAGATGGGCAGCAAATTAAATACCTGTTTTAAAGGAGTAATATTTTTTGAGCTAAATTTTGTTGAACTGATTACCATAGACTTTCTCAGGAATTCATGGTGTTGAGAAGGAAGAGATTTGATAATTATAGAGATGGCAGTATAGAAAATGCTAGAATGTGCTGCCAGAGAGGTAAACTTAGTTTTTTAATTTGAAAGCAGTCTGACAAGTTAGGAACTAATGGGCATAGACTCAATGGGTGATTTCTTTCACTCTCATCTGCACCATGGAGTCTTACATGCTATGGAGAGAATCCTGTTGTTTTTTTTTTTCATGATCACTTTTATCTTAATATATTATAATAATGTTTTAATACATTCTTGTAAAATTCATGATGTTGGAGTTAAATAGAGATCGGTCCTTAAGCAATGTCTTTTAAAGGCAGGCATATCAGAAAAAGTATGTCTTGCATAAAAGCTAAATCTCATGCCTTTCAGATCAGGAAAAATAACAGCACTTCCAGCTTGGTATTTTTTAATGATGACATAGTCCATGCTGTAACTCAAATTTATGAATCAGAATACAGTTGAAAGTTTACCATTTCTTTTACAAAACATAATCAAATAAACTAATTTCTTAAATGGCTTTTTCATTAACTTGGGTATTACAGGAGTCTTGTATTTCATTTCAGTACTTGTGTTTCGTAATCAGTATGAGTGATAGTATAGTAGTCTTGTTTTTGTTTATTTCTTGATTAAGGATTTTGTTTGTCCTTTTTTATCAAGTATTTGTCTTTCCTTCTAGATATGTGGATCCTTCAAGGATGAGAAAAGTGTTCTCTTGTATGGCAGTAAATACCTCCAGGCTGCCATTTTAGGCTGTGTATTTTGCTGAGCAAAGAAAAGAGCTTTTTCTTCAGTGATGTCTGTCATGTGAAGGATATTGTAGTGTAAAATAAGCAGTAGATAAAGGGGAGAATAATTTTGTACTGGTGTGGACTATGGATATTTGAGAGAATATGAGAATACATGAGATGGAGGAAAAAAGGTTGTTTCTGCTCCAAATGGTGGTGGGATTTATGTGTTTTTAAGGATAGCCATAGTGATGGGAGACTGGACTGATGTGCTGTGTATATTGGAGTATAAGCAAATAAGTAAAAGTTAAGTTATTGTGGTTTAATGTCATGTAATCCTAGGCTTACTAAGATAAAAAACATTCTGTGCATTGTCTATGTGAGAGTTTGACGAGTCATGTTACCTGTCTGCTTCAAGCTCCTATCTGGAAAATAAGAGCAGTGCATCCTTTCTCTCCAGGTTTTGTTTTCAGAATTCACACTGTATACACAAAGACACTTATTTGCATGTTAAGTATATGGTAAAATAGAAATGATCTAGAGTGGTAGCCATTAATTTTGACTGGAGCCACTGTCATCAAGTAAGCAACAAACAATCCTTTTTTTTTTTTCAATCTGTAGAAGTTTTGCCCTGCATTGTAAAGCAGACTTTGGGAAAGAATTATCTCTTACACCTTCATTGTCAGCAGTTCTGTGGTGCCTGAGGAATGGAGCTAATGATAATACTCCATTCTTGAAACCACTGATAGTTTTAGCCTTTGTTTACTCTGGCTGTTTTCTCCTTTCTCCCCCACCCCGCCTCCTCCCTGAGAAAGCATACTGCATTCTTTCAGTTTGTTTCAATAGCCAGTGGAAAGGTCTGGATTGAGACTGGAGCCTAGGGTTTGTACCTCTGTGGTGATCTTTAAAGCTGAGGGGAAGGAGGCTGTTGTTGTAGCTGGACTGCCGAAGAGCTGCTGCCATCATTTCCAGGTATTTTTGTATTGATCTTGCTAGAAGATGGCAAACACAAATACAGGTTTGTCCAGATCACAGTCCACTGAGTTGGAACAGGATCTCCTAGTAAACTCCGTCAACTTCAGGTAATGTTTGATAGTGTCACCAGGTTATCTAGAGGCAGATGTGTCCCCTTTGTGGGTATGAAACTTGAAGCTCTTTGGGTTGGTTTCAGTTCAGATGTCATCATCATCTTTGGTTTGTCTGGTTTCCGTTGGGCTCTCATTTTTCTCCCAGGAGCTGATTTTCATTCAAGATCAGAGGGATGTCAGTGGCTGTGGAAACTGAATATCCTTCCTTGCATGTTTGTGTGCAGGTTAGTAAAATCCATGTTTTGAGTCTGCTTCAGCTGCTGCTGTCCTTTGGTGAGGGTTCTACTTCATGTGGTGCTCGCTGTATGTCAGGCAGAGGGTCTGATAGAAGTGAGGGTCCTTTTGTTATAAATGTATCGGGGTAGCTGAGAGTAAGGCATGAGACTGCTCACAAGGTCCTTGTGAGGTGAGTGTCCTTCTGCATACTGGATCAAGTCTGAGGATCTGTGACATGAGCTGTCATACATGCCTTCCTGTCTGTCTATTGCTTGCTGAGGGCAAATACTACCTTTCTTGGTAAAAATTCAGAGTGTTATTGGTGTTGAGTTGGAGCAGAGATGGTCCCTGATAGCTTTGAAAAGCTGAGTGAATAAGAGAGGCTTTTGAGTTTATTCTTGAGATCTTTTTAATGTTATTATTCATTCTCAGATAGCCAGTGTGAGAGTTTCTGCCACCATCATGAGCACCGTGTCTGGAAGCAGCTTCAGGAGACATGTAGTCTTAAATGATCTTCAGAGTATACAAACTATTAGCTTTGGCTCCAGTTTCTGCTTTTAGAATTATTCAAATGACTGTTTCTTACTTGAGGCATCTGCTTTGTTTTTGAAGATGGAAAAGAAAAATGCACTGCTGTCTGCCCTTATTCTGTTGGGGCAGGCTGCCTGGCCCAAAGGGACAAGGTGCGCTGAGGACTTATGCTGCTTCCCTGATTAGCTGCTCTGCCTGGCTAGGAGGGAACAGGCAGGACAGTAGGATGACCCTTTGCCTTCCCTGCTCTGCTGCCTTTGCCTACCTGCTTGCTTTAGCTGACCTCCTTGACTCTCCTTCCTGCTGCTTTGTTCTGCTTCTGGCTCTGGATGATACAGAGAATTCACCTGAAGCCCAGAAAATGAGCCTGTCACATGGAGAGCCTGTACTTGCTACAGTCGTGCTCTTGGACTGAAAAATTTGTCCTCCCCTCTCTTCTTCCTTTTCTTCATTTGTTTTCAGATTCAAAAAATCAACCTCTTCCTGAAATTAAGTCTCTCCATTATGCTATATAACTACTTCCAAAGCATCTGTTGGCAAGTGAACTTTGACGTCAGCAGTACTGGGGTGAGGTTTTACATTGCGCACATATTGTTGCTCCACTTGGTGTGGATTGTGATGGGTGTGCTGGGCTTGGAGAAGGATTGGACTGAGGGGGGGCAATGGGGATTACTGTGAATTATGTTTGCAGGCTGCTACTCCCTGTATATCTTCTGTTGGGTAGAAAATGTACTTAAACTATGTATTGTCCCATTTATCACACACATTTCAGATTATTTTATAAATATTTGTGCATCTGTCTTGCAGAATATTGCTTTTAGTTCTTTAAACTGGGATTACAGTTCACAGTTCTTTGCCAGTGTTTGAAGAGGTTTTTCAGAAGCAAACTACATTGCTTAAGAAATTTCTTCCAGTGTTTACACTCAGTTTAGTTAAGCAAAAGGAAAAGAAACTGATAATCATCTACCCAATTTGAAATTCATAATGGTTAACTTGCTAGTAGAAAGAAAGCAAGGACTTAGAGCTACTGTGTGAATTCCGCCAAGGAAAGTGGTATTTTATTTTGTAGGGAATTGTCTTCTGTTATTGCTGATTAAAAAAATATCTTTGACTTGGAAGTAAATGTGAATTCCTCTGTGTTAGCTTAGATATTTCCTTTGTCTAAGATATATCTGTCTGCACACAGCTCAGGAGAGCTATATTTAAGGCCACTGGAGCAGAACTGTGGCTGTCACTGTGACAGGATTAAAAATCAAGCTGGAGGACTGTAGTTGACATGAAAAACAAATAGAAGCTTTTCTAGTATTTGCAGATTACTTACTCTGCCTTCTAAAGGAAGAAGTCCTCCTGATATTTGAAGACTGTTTAAGCTAACAAGTACTCAACCTGTGATGTTGTCTTCTGTACTAATTCGCTGTTTTGTGGTCTAGGAATCTTTAAAATATGACCTAAGGTCTTGGTTTTTTGTTTTTTTTCTTTAAGAAGTTTTACTAAAAAGGGATATGCTGGTTGAAGATATCTGTCAGTGTTACTATTTAAAAACCACCAAGTATGGCTTTACCTCAGAACATGAAATGACACAGGTTTGTTTAGAGACTATAATTAGTAAGTGTTTAGCTATTCTAAATAATGGAAAAAGTAAGCACAGTAGCTTTTCCAGGAATTGCAATATGCTTGCTTCGGTTTTCTTTTGTGCCTGTAGTTGTTTGAAGTGCATGATGTGTCTCAGTCTGTCGCACATTAATGATGTTTCCATGTGCTGCGTAGAGAAAAAAATCAACAAAGCATATTTGAAGTCATGTTAGCTTACATGTGTTAATGGTGAGGAGGTGTAGAGAGGAAAGGTGTTAGAAGGAAAAAAAGCTTTCTAATCCTTCCTCAAAAGCATGAGGGCAGGGGATTTTTGTTTCCGAAATACATCCTGTGCTGTTACATCTCCTGGTAATGGAGATGTAACTCGCCAGTTGAAAAGTCATGGAGTAAATGAAATAGTGTAAGTACATTCTGACCCACACTTCCCTCTCAGGCAATTGCTGGCTGAGTGTGTCACTGAGCAATGCTGCTGCTCTCCTCTGATTGCAGAGGAAAATCACTGTAGGACCCATGCATTTTTTTTTAATTTTTTTTCTTAGTATTGTGCTGTTAAATGTATTAAGCATAGCAGGGAACCTTTCAGTATTTTGTTCATTGTGAAATGTTCTGACAATACAGAATGTCACAGTGTTGCCGAGGTTTCATCAGCACCGTGTGACCTGAAGTTATTGCCTGATGTGCAGAACTGTAGGGCTGCTGGCTGATGCACAGTGGCTTGCAGGGAATTCACAAACACCCATGTGTTGCTTCTTAATTGGATTGCCAAGGCAATGAGGACTTCATAAGAGTAAGTAGTTAAAGCCTTGAGTGTGTGTTTTTTTGCACTACCTTTTCTAGCCATTTGAATTTGTAAGTTTTTTGGGTGGAGAAATTCTGCTTAGTCCTCAGTCTGGGGTGTAGTTACACTGTGGTGCTGTCAGTGACAAATGCTTGGAAAAACTCACATCAGCCTAGCTAAATCCTGCTGTTTGCTGACATAGCGCATTTTTTGACTTACTATATGGTGTTGTAGATGGAATAATTCTGCTGGCAGGGTAACTCCTCCTGTTGGCATATATTGTATATCCAGCATAATTACAGCATCAGTTGTATTCCCAATGACAAGCGTTCAGCTTTTTCTTGCTTTATATTTTCTAACCAATATTTACACTATTTATAATGCTGGTGGAATCTGTCTGTGAAGGCTGCTAGATCATTGCTCTTCTCTTGCCCTATGTGGAATGGAATCTGTCTTTTCACACTGTTTTATGTATGGATTTATTTTCAGGAAGAATGTTTTTTACTAATTCTTTCCCCCATAGAAGTGTCAGTAGGATTGAAATTTTCACTTCATGTATTCATAAGCAAACACCTATGTGTTTGATGACAAGTCAGTTTGTCTTTACCTGAATTTTCTGATGTTCAGCTGTGAGAAGTTTTGTGGTACTGCTGCCGTTTCCTGACGCCAATGGTTTTTCTGAAGGCAGTGAGTGTTTCCTGTCTGGAAGCTAGAAGCACTGTTCCTGGCAGGATAGAGAATTTTTGTCTCCCTGGCTAGACCTTTCCCTGTCTTTGTTTTGTTTTCGGTCTTGATCTATATTTGAAATTGCACCAGTTTAACAAAAAGTTTGTTATTAAACAAAAATGGATTTGGGTTCATGAAGGGTTTTTCAGCTAACAATAAATTAATAGGCAAGGCAGCAGTAGAATTTGACATGTTAGAGTGAGTTTTGTACTAATCTGGTATTTTGAGCAAACAGGAGTAGTTAGTTAGAGAGGTGTCATTTTGTACCTGGTTAGATTAGTTTCAGGACTTAGAGCATGAGCTGTAACAGAATTCAGAAAACCCTGTCCTTGACTTGCTGCTGCTAAAACAGATCTTCTTGGATTATTCTCAGTCACTAAAGTTTTATGAAAGTTTTATACTGAATTGCCTTTACCAAAATTACTAGTTTCTCTATGAGGAGACTTGGACAAGATGAGACCCGTGCACAGTAGCTGTTTAGATCTCAAGGGCTGAGATACTGTCAGTTTATAATATCTTAGTAAGTTATCACAGTGGCTTCCAGAGACTGTGACCAGGTTCTTATCCCTTTCCATGGTAAAATAATGCAGCCTGACTTGTTAGCACAGGAAGAATTCAAAACTCAGTAACTTGCTCTCTTCTACTTTTAGTTTGTTTTTCCAAAGTATATTTGTGTATCAGTTTTGTTAATAAAACTGGTAAGTTAACGCCAGAGGATTAAAAAGCAACCCATTAATAGTTTCCAGTAATTCTTATCTTGAGGTAAATCTATTTCAAGATGAGTGGCATTTTTGTTGTTGTTCTGGTTTGTTGTCTTTTTCCTCTCCTGACCTGAAAGCAGAGGTTAATTACAGCAAAGAAAGAGAAGCTGGAAGATGCTACCAGTCAGCTGGTCGATATCTTTCTTCAGACCAAGACAGGAACCCCTTTCTCTTACTGAATGTAAAAATCAGTGATAGGTAGGAACTGAGATTTGTTACCTCTTGCATATCTCCCTAAGCTGTTTTTGTGTAATGCCATTAAAATTCTGTCTGCATGTTGTTTCTGTGGAACTCCTGCTCTTGGTTTCATATCCTTCGACTACAATATTTGTCCCACCTTATATCTTGGTCTCTACGAGTTGTTTGACTTGCTTGTAGGGAAAACTTTAAAGCTTGCTTGAGAATAAAAGCTTGTCAGAATTTGATACGTAGCCGTTACTGTTTCATTGGGCAGAATGGCAGACCTGTGAAATTACATCTGTATTCTAGAAATTCATGAGGCTTGGCTGGTCTCATTTTTAATCATCTTTTCTGTGGGAATGATCTTGGCATTGAGGAGTGTTGCAGTGTTTTCCACTTACAGGACTGATGATGCTTCAGGAAACCAAACTTTGTTATAATTTCATCGGTAAAGGATCACCTCTATGCATTTACTGTACTGTACTGTAGTGTTACTAAACTAAGCACTCTTTTTGAGTGACCAGCTTTGTTTAATTTAAAGTCTTAGTACATTTGGAGTAAAACTTTTCTTTTGCTGCGTAGACAGCTTATGCACTTTTAAATTTCTCAGTGTTGCTTGTACTTTCAAGATGACCAGCAAATTGGATGCTTAACATCACTTCAGTTGTGTGTGTGTGTATATATGTATCCACATACATACATACAGCTATCTCCACAGTATTCAGAAGTGAAAACGTATCACCAATACTACACAGAGAACACATTCCCATTACTTACACAAGAAAAAAATTGTACTAATGTGAGGATTTTAATGATTAAGGATTAAAATAGTTGAATAGTGATGCTTTGTTTTGTTCCCTCATTTCCTCCCCTTGGTGTTTTCAAGACTTTGGTTTCTGTTGGCTGAATTTGGTGTATATTTACTTACAGTAAATACATGGAGGTGCATAGAGCTTATTTTCAGTGCATAGAGGATAAGCTTTCGATGCGGAGAGCAAGTGCATGGTTGAACTAAGACTGCTCTGCTCAGTTAGATAAGGGGAAATTGATCCCGTTAGTCTCATTTGCAGCAGAACTCCCACTGAGTTCTTAGCCTTTGTCAACCGTTACACTCAGTATACTCAGATTAGGTGCTGCTGTTTTGGAAAATTAACTTCAGAATTTAAGGAATTCTTCCCTGTTTGCTCTTTGTTAGTAAAAGTACAATGTAGGTGCTCCGTCTTACCATGGCTGACTTTGCTTAGGAAAGAGCTAACGAAATCTTTTGCTAAACATTGGAATTGTAGAGGAAGAGATGTTTCTCTTCCAAGCAGTTTATATTATGGTATGTTCCTTTGATGTCTGAAAGGGTGTTAACAAAAAAACCCCAAACATAACAGACTGAGGGGAGATGTTTTAAGTGGACTCTCTTTGCCAGGCACTATCTGCAAGAGGAACAGTTTTGCTGGAGTTGGCGGTCGGTTGTTCAGAGACTTTCAGAATGAGTTGAGCAGTTTGTGAGACTTCCTTTCCCAGTAGCAGCTGTCATGGACACAAGGTGCATGATGTATTGCACATACGTTTCTAAGGAAGAGGCATAGCTCTTCTTTTTTTTTTTTCTAGCTGTCAGGGTTGGTTTCTCATACCCTGTGTACTGTTGCAAATTTTAAAATAGAACATTGTATATCAGTTAACTTTTGTCAGTTCCACAGTGTGTACCCTGCGGTCTTCAGTGTATTAAATACTGTCAATCTTTTGATTTTAATGCCTGGTCAGTCTGACTGTCTCAGGTTTTGATCCCAAGTGGGTTCATAGTCTGTCTGTGTGCTTCATTGTTTTACAAACAATATTGCTCTGTTCTATAAGTGAAAATAGAATTTCTGGATAATTGATACAGGGTTTCATTCTCATTGCACTTTTTTTCCTTAAACTTAGCCATTGCAATAGTGATGTATGTAGATTTTAAAGACATTGAAGTATCACTAGTGTGTTCTTGTATAATAGTGTCAGTGACTATCAAGGGATATTTTTATAACATGATTTGTAACATGATTTTATAACTTGTATGTAGTTTTTAAAGACATCAAAGTATCACTAGTGTGTTCTTGTATAATAGTGTCAGTGACTATCAAGGGATATTTTTATAACATGATTTAAAATATGGGGTAATAGTCTGGGCATAAAGTTGATTGGAGAAACCCTAACTGAAGTGCAGATAAACAGTTAAAAAGAAAGGCTTGAATCTGATGAGGGAATTGTTGCTATATCTTTTTGGCCCATTTTGTATCTAGTCTTTTTATAAGGCATTACATAGTGTCTTGAAACTAGTGCTAATTATTGGAAGTCTTTCCTAAAGTGAACTAACTCTGCATTATAGGCACTCCCATATGTTAAGGCAAGTTCTTTTGCTCACAGATCCCTGGTTTCTCACTCAGCACTGGTCTAGTAGCTTTTATGTGTCAAGTTGGCTCATCCTAAAGGATTTAACTTCATTTCAGTGTAGGGATAAAAGCCCTGCTCTGTTCTCCTTATCAATTTTGTGCTGATACAGGCATGTCCCAGATATTGTCAGCGCCTTCACTGAGCTTCCTGCAAGTTCCAGTCTGAAATTAGTGACTAAATGCTTGGTATGGTACCTTGCTGGCAGCTCAATTCCCTGTCTTTTGAATTTGCAAAAATGAATAGAAATTTCATGGAAGCTGCTGTTCTGTTGTTTAAAGGTGATATCTAAAGTTTGAGAATTGACATGGCAGATTTCTGAAGTTTTTGAAAAACATGTCTTTGCTCAGTTGTGGGGTTTGTGAGTCCTGTTTTTGAAAAAATGGCCTCTGCAGCTATCAGTGGTCATCAATAGTAAGCATAAAGAAATGAGAACCTAATTAACTGAAAGATAAGTAATTTTCACTCTGAAAAAGATTTGCTAATGTATCAACAGTCTCTTGTAACTTTCATAATAAATGGTCTTTAGGATTAAGCATAAGTGTGTATGTGGCTCTCAGAACAGGGAAGTAAAGACACCTTCCTGAAAAAGAATCTGAAAGGTAAGAATTATATTTTGCTTAGATCAACTAAGTAAAACATGAAGTACTGCAGTTCTCTTTTTCAAAAGGGAAAGCCATAATGAAATGAAACTTACATGGGTATTTTTAAAGTAGCTATACATAGCTCAGTTTGAATTAAGTCATGCTGACTTTGTTTTTGCATTTTAGCATACGGTAGCAAATACCTGTATATGTTAAATAAATTTCTGTAGGTCTAGGTTCATTTTCAGGGGATGTGTGTTGAAGTCATAAATTCATTCTACTGATTGACAGTTAAGCATTTCAACTATGGCTGCATTGTGTTACTATTGAAAGATTCCCTTTTCTACACTGATGTTTAAGCTTGCTTTTATTTTTGTAAATGCATATGAAGCTGCTTGCCCTCATGGCAGATTTCCTTGTTTGTTGCTCCTGTGCATTAAGTTGAATGGGTAATGGAAGAGCAGGCAGTGTGTTGAGCTTATGCCTCTGTTTGGGGCACGACTGGGATAAAGAGAGTGTCCTGCTGCTGCTGGCTTATGGAAGTAGGGCTTTATTGCTCTGTTCTTGCAAAATTAGTAGGGTTACACTTTACAGGCCTAATGTATTTCCTAAAAGTTTTAAAAAACTGGTGAGATGAGCAAGTTATGTCAAGGGAGGTGATTCTCATCCTCTACTCTGCTCTTGTTGAGATCCTTTCTGGAAGACTGTGTCTAGCTCTAACCCCAACATAAGAAGGACATGGTCCTGTTAGAGCAGGTCCAGAAAAGGGCCTCAATATCAAGAGGGCTGGAGCACCTCTACCATAAGGACAGGCTGAGAGAGTTTAAGGTTGTTCAACTGTAAATCGACTTGTATTTACATGAGCATGTGATGATAGAATGAGTGGTAATGGCTTCAGACTACCCTTCAGGGAGGGTAGACTTAGACTAGATGTAAGGAAAGAATTTTTTACTATGGGGGTGGTGAGTCACTGAAAAAGGTTGCTCAAGGACATTTTGCAGACCCTATCCCTGGAAGTGTTGAAAGCCAGGGTGGATGGGGCTTGTTGTAGTGGGAGGTGTCCCTGCCAATGGCAGGAGATTGGACTAAGATGACCATGAAAGGTCGCATTTACTTAAAGCAGCATGGTCAAAAAGAATTCTAAAAGGAAGTTAACTGCACATTAGTGAGGAAGTTAAGGAAGGATTATTGAAGGAACTAGGTAGCAGTTAAGTACTGTTCTTTATGTGGGTTAACATCTGTAAATGTCATTTGTGCTGTTGAAAATGTTCAGATGACAAGGTGTGTTAGTGCTGTGGTAACTGGTATTTTGTGGTAGTCTGGCATGAGCAGAATGCAATGGATGGCTGGAATTTGGGTTTGCGGTAGAGCTTTAGGTGTGGCAAGAAGCCAGAAACATGGTTGGTAATTGCTTTTGAGGAAATGTTGAGGATAGCAGTGAATTTACATTTTTAGGACAGGGATAGAAAAATCACTGTTGCTTATATTAGTTTCTTATATATGTTGGCAGAGTTTATACTGGTCAGTGAGAGTTGTGCAAGGCTCACAATGAATGTTCCCTCTCAAAATCAGATTGTTCGCTATTATTACTATAATTGTGTGTCTCAGCTCATTTCAAGTCTCTTGATTTCAGAGCTTCATTTTTCAGACAGCATATCTTCTTCGTGTGGACTCATTGTTACAGGAACAGTACAGCCATTGTGTTCTCTGCCTGTAAAGAAAAAGATTTTTTTTTTTTTCCTTTTTGTCAGCAGAATGTGCAGATGCTGCTTTTGGTTGGGCAACATGGGAACTGGCCAGTGCTCTGCATTGAGCTAGTAAGGCTCTCGCTATTTCATGCAGGTCTGATTGTTCTTAGCTTTATAACATTTGTCTTCGTTTTTTCGAGCATTAAAACATCTGCTGAATCTTTCCACTTCAGCAGAGTCATCTTTGAACATCACTAAATTATTATTTAAGGAAGAGTATGGCTTTTGAAACTGGCTTTATGCATTTAAATCTAGAGAGTAACTGATTGTCTGCAACAGCTGGAAACTTCTCTGTTCAAAAATTCTAAGCTTAACCATTCTCTTCAGAAGAACAATCTGCTGTTTCTGAGACACTGCTTTTCAGGTCTCATTATGCAAAGAGAACTGTAAGACATTCTGGTCTCTTTCTTTAAAGTATGGGTGAATCTTTGTGGGTTTGTTTTTTCTTTAAAAAAAAAACAACTACTAAAAATAACCAACAAACCAAAACCCTACATCTGGTTAGTCACCAGAGCTGCTGTTTCTTGATTTTCTACATCTGTTTGAACTGGCAGAAATGCTGCAATACACGTTTGTTCCTCTCCAGAGAAAGGGAGGAGGGGGGAAGGATTGTAGTCATAGGCTTGGCTGTGTTACTGTGTTTACTTCCTACTTTATTTTTAATACATTTTTTTAAAGACCTACTTTTTTTGCCTGAAATAAGTGCTTTGATTGTTGTTCACGTTGTGCACAGATTCCCTTGGTTTGTAGAGAATGGCCCTTTCTGCTCTCCTGGTAGTATCTGAACATAAGAAATAAGTTTGTAGTTACAGTAATGCATTCAAGGTTATTCTTGCCCTTGTAGACAGATAAACTTAATTTATTTCCGGTTACAGGATTTTGTTTATTATTTGCCAACTGTGTGTGTTCATGATACAACATCATGTCAAGATCTTGGAGAGAAGGATGTTCCCTTCTGTTCTCATTGTTGAGCAGTCTTTTCAGTTTTGTCATCCTTTCTTTATCTAAAGGGAACGTTTTAGCTCATTTAATGAGAAACAGCGGCTGTAAAACCATTGAATTTGTTTTGGGAACAGAAGCAGGTAAAGCATCCAAAATTCCTTTTGAGTAGAGCTTAGGCTGAAAATGTTCCCTTAGGAGAGAAGGAAGAGTATGTTATGTTCTTGAAATATGCTTTGTTTTAGACAGACCTCAGGAATAAAATACAAATTTTTGCATAGCATTCTACAGAGTTAAGACTTTTTTTTTCCCAAGGAGAGAAAGGAAGGGAAGAGAAAGAAGCAATAATAATTTAGCATTTGATGAGATGAAATAGTGATTATAAATTTTTCCTTGGAAAAAAAAAAATCAAACTTAAGACCCAAAAATGTAAGATTTCTTTTTAGAAAAAAAAGCCAGAGGATGTGAGGGTTTGGGGTTTTTTGTGTTAAGTTCGTCTATTGTGTGGGGTTTTCTTTATTCTTACACTTGAGAAAGGTAATACTCTTCTATGGTGGTAGTGAACTGTATGGTAGCAAAAATAGGGTATTGTCAACTTTGCTACTTACTAGTGTGTATGCAATACCAAGCTACAGTAGTTGCTCTTGAGAGGGTGCAGCAGTGGGTTTGCTTGCATTGCTGAGGGGAGCTGGACAGCCCCTGGGTTATTTCTGTGTTTCCTCTTTGGAGAGGGATTCCTGTTTCCGCTGCTGGTCAGTCTTCCTCTGAAACTTCCTACTCTTGACTCGGTCATCTCAGCTATCCGGTGCCAGGGACATACAGTGCATGGCTGTTCTTGGCCAGTCTAACTGATGTGCAGGTTGTTGGTAGATAGATGTATTCACCTTCAGGAAGTGTTGGCTTTTTAACCTTCCTTCATCTTCTTCATACCAAGATCTATGAGTTACAAAAAATATTTTTGTATCATCATCAGTAGCCTTCTACATTCCTTTGTTTCTACCTTTTGATTTATTGTTATTAATCAGTTTCTGATTTTATCACCCTCTGGTAAACTCATTGCATCCCTTTCTGGGAGGTAAGTTGGGAAACACTGTGGAAAGAAATGGTGCCAGCTGTAATTACACTCAGGTATGCAACACCAATGTCAAGTAAGAGATGCCTTCTCATTCTTCTGTTACGTAAGCAGTGCACTGAGAATTAGAAGAAGAATTCTTGTATGGTCAAGCTTGCAATAAGTGGGAATATTAGCGTATTTGCAGGAATTCGTTGGTTTTGGTTAGAGGTGATCTGCCACTTCTTGTCATAGTTGTCAGTAAAAATAACTTTTCCTCTGCTCTTGGAGCCGGTCTGTTGAGTAGCAAGGATTAGAAGGAAATCCTTGCCATCACCTTGCAATTATTGAAGCTTGATATAAGATGGGAATCAGGTTTTTGTTTTGTTTTGTATTTTTTTTGGAGCTTTTTTCTTTTTAAATAAAGATCAGTATGATAAAAAATTCAAATGTCATCACCTTAACTCAAGTCTTTGCTTGAATTGCAATGTGGAAATTGAAGAGCAAGACAGAGTGGGCTGTCACTCACTCTGCAGCTCTGCTTCTTGAAGTACTCGGATGCCTTACATTATAAATATGCACCTGCATACTTTTCTCAGAACTCATAGGTTTTGAAGGTATCTTGAGTAGTTCAGCCACACTGACTTAATTTATGCTGACAAGCTAAATGGATTCCAGACATGTAAAAATCTCTATATTTGGTTTGTATATGACCCTAACGTGTGTGTACAATGTAAGATGGAGAGAAAAGTTTCTAATGCTGTAAGTCCATTTATGGGCTTTATCAAACTTGTTGCATGTTTGCATGCATGCATGCATACACACCACTTAGGGAGCAGTGGAATGAAGACGCTGATCTCAGCAGTCTTAAGTATAACAGAGATACTACTTGACCATGGGGAAATTTTAAGCTTGTTAAGATGAGAAATGTGTAATGGATAGAAAAAGCTGGCAGAAGCATTGGGTCGGGGGAGAAGATGGTAGTAATGTGAATAACAAGCCATGGGAATGCCTGTGGTATTTCAGAAACAAAATTAATTTATATGATTCTCATTTATCTTCTGGTTTTCATCTTTCCTCTTAGTGTAAAGAATTCCACTGAAGAATTTGCTGGACGTGGCTACGTGTGAATTTTCTGCATGCAGACTCTCTAAGTGGATTACAAAATAATATACCTGTATCCTCTGACTCTAGTACTTTGATCCTTAAAAATGATTAGGATTGTATATCAAATTTAACCCATTCTGATGAGTGACCTAGACATGAGTTTACATCGGCAAATGGGCTCTGATCGGGACCTCCAGTCGTCAGCTTCCTCTGTGAGCTTGCCATCAGTTAAAAAGGCACCAAAGAAAAGAAGAATTTCATTGGGCTCTCTTTTTCGGAGGAAAAAAGACACGAAACGCAAATCTAGGGATTTAAATGGAGGTGTTGATGGAATTGCAAGTATTGAAAGTATTCATTCAGAAATGTGTACGGACAAGAACTCAATTTTCTCCACGTGTACCTCTTCCGATAATGGAACAACCTCTAGCAGCAAACCAAGTGGAGACTTCATGGAATGCCCCTTGTGCCTTTTGCGGCACTCCAAGGACAGGTTCCCAGAGATAATGACTTGTCACCATAGATCTTGTGTGGATTGCTTGCGTCAGTATCTCCGGATAGAAATCTCCGAGAGTAGAGTTAATATTAGCTGTCCAGAATGCTCAGAACGATTTAACCCTCATGATATTCGTTTGATATTAAATGATGACATCTTGATGGAAAAATATGAAGAGTTTATGCTTAGGCGATGGCTGGTTGCGGATCCTGATTGCAGGTGGTGCCCAGCTCCGGATTGTGGGTATGTATTCCCAGTATCTAATAGAAAGTTAAAGCATACATAGATAATTTCATGTGATTATGCATTTTGAAAAGTTAAGCACTTTAGTGTTTTGTTACATTGTTGTATGAGTTGGTGGCACACAGAATTCTTTCAAAAACAAACACCATAAAAGACCCACAAAAACAAATAAAAATCTAAACAAGGGAAGCACAGCTCACCTTCCAAATTAAAACCCTGGAGTAGGTTTGTTTTTTTCCTGCACAATGAGAATTTCATCGATGTCAGCAAACTTGCTGTAAGTGGTTGTTGTGTATCTACAGTGAGGGGGGGAAAAAGAATTCAGATGTACTGCCAAAGGAATGATGCAGATTTCAGACCAGAAGAAAACCGAAGATTTGGTGACATCACTTTTAACTTAATCCATTTTTAAAGCGCACTGAGTATTTTGGTTTTAACTGTGAAAAATGATTAGAGGTATTCTTTCAATGAAAAGGCCTCTCCAGCTTCTGGTATCTTCTGTCTTGTGACTGACTTGAGACACCACTTGTTGCCTGTCAGCAGGATTCTGATGTGTGATAATAATCGGTTTGTTCCTGCTTATTATCTGAGAAACATAATCTCTTAACATTGCTTTAATACTTAACAGTTCTGAAACTGTTCTGTACTCTGACGTGTAGGCTGAACACTTCTGAGCAGCAGCTCATCATGCTTTTGTGCTGTTGGTGTCTCGTAATGCTGTTTTTCAAGTTGATTTTGTAGAGACTATTTAACTTCTTGTCATGTCTAAAGGTTATAGACGTGACTGTGATAGGGACCTGAAAACTTGCAGATGACATCTTGTTTCAAGGCCTCAGAGATAAGTAATAAATAGGAAAAAAAATCCTGAAAGAGGGCAGTATTCCAACTATTCCCACACTAATGTTCAAGTGTTTAATGTTTAGGAGGTTGCTAATTGAAATTTTCTTACAAAACATATTTGAAATATAATTTTGCTTTTGTCCTGTAGTCGAAACAGAATTTGCTAATGTGGGTCAGCACTGGGGACTGGAGAGGCTACTGTAGGTTCTGTAGTCAAAAGTCCATTGCTCCAGTATAGTTTGGGCAGACAGTGAAAAATTACTTGAGAAATTTAATTGGTTGCATGAGCTTGTAGCTAATAGCCAAAACGGGTACAGCTTACTCTTAATATTTTGATAATGCAGAAGGAAACAACCACTAGAAGGCATAATTTGATTAGCAGGAGTGTGCTTTAAGTTCCCCTGTGTTTTTGTACTCTGAACAAATTCTAGTTGCTCAAGGTAAGGGGATTAAGTAAGCTGACTAAGGCAAACTTGTTTAAATGGAGAGTTTTTACCTTATTTGTTTTGCCTTGTTTTTTTCATCTGTTTTAAGCAAGATCCTAAGTATCTTCACAACTGTCAGAAACTACAGTAATTGTTATAGGCAACACCATTAGAAAAATAAGAAGTGAGCCTTCAGAGCAAGGCTAGGGTTCCATACAATCGTGGGATCACAGCAATGTATTATGATATAGCAAATACTTAAATCATTGCTCTAGGACTGCCTCCTGCATGCTCTTTACTCTGAGTGTGGAATCCTGTGGAAAGCACAGTATTTTGCCAGATAGCTAAACAGTGTTTATTTGTGAGGGGAACAGACTAGTAAGACTGGGTGACTTTCAACCGTACCTTTGTTGACACAGCTTTTTCCCAATATGTTCCACGTGGTAAGGAAATGTTTCACAATGATAGTGATACATGGATTCTGTTTTTTTAATACACACAGAGTACTCCCTCACTGAATTCTCATTTAAAATCATATCAAGTTGATTACTTGGAAACTTCTCAGTAGGATCACTTTTAGTTGTTCTAAAGAAGTAAAGAAGTGAGCGCATGATCATGTATGGTGGTGGTTTTTTGGGTTTGTTTTTTTTTTTTTTCAACTCTTCTGCTTGAAACCTTTTAAATATGCCTTAAAATATGTTGAGCAGAGGGAGCTGAGCATTCAGTGTAAGTTGATTCAAGAAGGTTTTTGGGGAGAAAAATTAACATTGTACTTGAGCAAAAGGTAGACAACCACTAATGCCTCCAGCAAGAGATATAGTTGTGCATGAATCCTTCAGTTACCCTTTCTGATTTGGCTGGCCTGGGTCAGATTGTTGAGCTGGATGGCATGCATTTACTGAATTTGCAATTAATCCCAAAGTAGATTTGCAATTACTTTGGAGGATCGCATTATTCCCTGAAGTTGCCTTCAAGGTTAGGAATAGGTACTGTAATATTCCTAGGTTTTTTATTTTAGAATCATTGTTAAGCAAAAAGCAGATTTGGCAAAACAGCACAAATTTTTCTTTCCTCTTCTTGCTGTATATTGTTTCTTCTGTTAATTATTTTTTGCCTCTAGTGTTTGTTTTACTTGGTACTTCTTCAAATGTAGTTGTTTGTCCCTTCTCAGCCTAGCAAGAGGTTTTGGCTTTCACATCACCTATAAAATGAATTCAAAATGTTGACATTAAATCTGTAATCTTGCACAGTTTGAACTGATATTTGCTGTGTTCTAAAATGTTACTTTTGAAAGTTGATGAGTCTTGGATGTATCCTTGTATGTTGAAGTGTTTGGATCAGAGTGTTTTTGTCTACATTAAAAGCAATTATCTCTTCATTTGTTGTTTGTGAGAAAATAGAGCTAATTAACATGGCAAAAATTTAGAAGGATCTAGCAATTATTGGAACTAATTTGAACTTGGAAAGTAAGAAATATTTGAGAACAAGCAGATATAACAGCATCACCTGTAAGTCAAAAGTTGAATGCTCCTGGTTTTTTTGTGGGACTTTCTGCAGGGGTGGGAACCTCAAAGATGCTGTTTCAAAACAATGGAAGGAGTGGGACTTAAGTTAATTTTACAGAGCTTACTCTAGAATTGAGATACCTATCTGAAAATGTAGCTATGTCAGTAGACATAAATTTAACACTATTATTACTGATAAATAATATTTTTAGTTGATTTTATGTAACTGCTATAATTTGGGCAGGTAATAAAAGCAATCTTAAAAATCACTTGAGTTGTAAGGGACCTTTTAAAGGTCGTGTAGTCCAACCTCCCTGCAGTGAGCAGGGGCATCCAGCACTAGATCAGGTTGCTCAGAGCCTCACTGAGCGTGGTCTTGAATGTCTCCCAGGGATGGGGCCTCCACCTCCTCTCTTGTCAGTCTGTTCCAGTGTCTCTCTACTCACATTGTGAAGAATTTTTTCCTAATGTCTAATCTAAACCTGCCCTGCTCTAGTTTGAAACCAATATCCCTTGTCCTATCACTGCATTCCCTGTTCACCAGTGGCCCTTGCCTTGTTTTCTATTTAAAAGAAAGCCATTGCATGAAGTCACTAAAAAATAAATGTGGAAGCAGGAATGAAGATATGTGTGTGTATGTGTTTACTATTAATATAAACTAAAAAAACCTGTTTGAATTTTTGTGTGGACTTCAAAAATGCAAGCTTGATGAGGGAAGTTGTATAGAATTGTTTATGTAGTGTCTGATTACAAACTAGTGTAATGTACTTTTTTTAAGTCTGAACATTTTTTGGAGGTTTTTGCTCCATGGTATTTCAGTGTAAAGGTGCCTGTGAATTCTTGAATTCTTTTCAGTTTCTACATTTATGGTTTAAAATTTAGAAAAAAATTATGAAAACCCACTTGTCTTAGATTGAGAAACCAAACCTCTTACTTATGTAAACATTTATTAAATGTTGATTTGTTGTTTTGTAATATAAAGAATAAAATCTTTTTACAGTAGATAGTGGTGGTTGATAAAAGGCAACCAGTATAATGCTAAATGCCATACAGGATCAAGTCATGCTTCTATGCTACAGGATGCTTAGTAGGGATTCTCCCAGTTCATGGGGAGGATCAAACTTGGACATAACCGTAGTGGCTTTTGAAACTAGCTTTTTTTAGTTCCTGAAATACCTTGTTTAGTTTTCTTGTCCCATTCTGCTGAACTGTGGTTGTTCTGTGACCTTAAACCTTACGGCTATAAAGACAGTGGTTTTTAGTACTGCATGAACTTAAGCTGGAGTAGAGCAGAGTATATCTATGCATGTAAATACACTGTAGTATTTCTTGACAGTCTGCAGTAGCAATAGTTTTGTGGAAGGAGGAATAAGAAAGGAGGGATAAGGAACCTGTGCTGGCCACCTAATCTCAATTCCTGATGTCCACTGCCTTTCTACCCACTTCCCCTCTGCCAGCTGTCTTGTCTGTTTCAGTCTACTGATGGGACTAGCTTTATTAATAAATTTTTCTCTTACCCCTCTTGATTATTCAAGGTATGCTGTGATTGCTTTTGGATGTGCCAGCTGTCCCAAACTTACATGTGGTCGAGAAGGCTGTGGAACTGAGTTCTGCTACCATTGCAAGCAGATTTGGCATCCCAACCAGACCTGTGATGCTGCTCGCCAGGAGAGAGCTCAAAGTTTGCGTCTGAGAACAATTCGTTCGTCATCTATTAGTTACAGCCAGGAGTCTGGAGCAGCAGGTATTTGATTAAGATACTGTGTCTGTAAAATATCTTTAGTACCCTTGCATAACTAAATATAAAAATAGTAGCATGGTAGATACTGAAACACAAAGGAGCTAGACTAGTAACATAAATTATACAGTTTTAAATTTGAATTAAAAATTTGAAGTCCTCTTACTAGAACACCTGGTTTCAGACTTAAAGGTTTGTCAGTGTTTTAAATTCTTAGTTCGTAGCTGAAAAATACGAAGTCGAAGGGGACTCGCTGAAGAGCATTCTCTGTATTTGGCATGCTGACTTTATTAGTTGTCATTTCCACTTTCCAAATAGATTTATTCTGAAGTCAGTTCTGATGTTTGATGTCTATTTTTGTTAGTACTAATTTTTTTTTTTCAATAAAATGCTTATCTGTCTTCTCTACCAGAAAGCAATAAATTCTTTTCCTTAAAACTGAACTTGTTTATAACCCCCCAGAAAATATTTGACTTGGGGACAAGGAGACACTCCAGGATTTTTTTTTTTTTTTGCTGCAATATGTTTTTTTTCAGGGATGTACCTGATGTGAAAGGGGAGGTGGATTTGAGATAAGAAATAAGAGTAGAGAGTGAAT
Source organism: Turnix velox (assembly GCA_013400935.1). Lineage (NCBI taxonomy): Eukaryota > Metazoa > Chordata > Aves > Charadriiformes > Turnicidae > Turnix > Turnix velox. Next base: position 121,076 of record VZTY01029611.1, read on the forward strand.
ATTCACAAGTAAAAGTTTCATGACAACATGTGATGTAAGAGGATTATATTTAAAAAGGCCATATCAGTCCTGTATGTACATATTTTATGTCCAACTAATATATATTGCATTAAGCTTAGAAAAACCTTGAACAGAATGTATAGATTAAGTATTCAGTTACTTGCATGGGGTCTAATATACTTTTTTTTCATTAGTTTTACTTGATCCAAGGTTTAAAAAATGTACATGAACTAGCAATGACTTCATAGCTAAGATTTGTGAAGCAAGCTTACACCTTCTTTCTGTTGTCTTGATCAGTTTCCCCAAGCCTATGTCTGCATTTTGATTAATTCAACTTTTCTAAAGAATTGATATAATGTTGTTCATTTTTAAACAGCTGATGACATAAAGCCATGCCCACGCTGTGCTGCTTATATAATAAAAATGAATGATGGAAGCTGCAATCATATGACTTGTGCTGTCTGTGGCTGTGAATTCTGTTGGCTGTGTATGAAAGAGATCTCAGATTTGCATTATTTAAGGTACATTCAAGAAAAAAGATTGTGTTGTTAATTTGCTTTCTAAAATAACAGGAAGTAGATTCTTGGGTCCTCTAAGTTTGGTTGTCTTCCCATTGTAGTAGTGAATAACATTATTGAGATTGAGATTTAAGTTAGTTTTTAATGTGTGTATTTTAATTAGTCCTTTATGTTTGTTTTTATTTTAAAATACTTTTCTGAGTTTCATGCATGCAGTGTGCATTTAGTACAACAATTGAAATGCTCTAGATGAACATACTGATTTTTATTGATGCTGTCTTAGTGCTGCTGTATTGTCTTTTTAGTAAGCAGTGCAAACTGTGAACTGTAGATTGTCTTGTGGTAATATACTATGTGCTGCATTTTACATTGCAAAATATACTGTGAAGACAAAAAACAATCGGGGAAAATAAGTGGTAATTTGGTATCCTTAACATGTGCTATGCCTAACTTGAAGCTAGTAACAATAGTTTTTTAACTAGAGAACAGTGTATAATTATACTGATGTATTTCCAATGTCTTTATTGTTTTCTTCTTTCAATTAGCCCATCAGGTTGCACATTTTGGGGTAAGAAACCGTGGAGCCGTAAGAAGAAAATACTATGGCAACTAGGGACGCTTGTTGGAGCTCCTGTAGGAATTGCCTTAATTGCTGGCATTGCTATTCCTGCTATGATTATTGGGATTCCTGTGTATGTGGGACGTAAGGTAAAATGTGTTGCAATTCCTAATCCGCTTCTGGTTTTACTTTGCTCATTGTGTATCTTGGGTGGTACTGTGTTCAGTTGGCTACCTTCATCAGCCTTTAAAAAAAACCCAAACCAAACAACTCTTCAAAAAACAAACAAACCAGCCCGAATTGTTTTGAGGGTATTTGTTTCAATTGTACAGGAAGAAGTTGTGTTGTTAAGACCATAGTTCCTCTTGAAAGAGAGAAAAGCACTGAACAGTTTCCAGTTCTGAATCTTTCCATGGTAATTCTTGTGTGCTTTTCCAAAATTGCTCTTTTTAAGCTCTGCTTTTCCTTAGAATTTTAAAGTATTACTTGGAGTAGAAGGAAGGCAAAAAGAAAGTCTTTCTTATTTTTCTTAAGAGCAGATTGTTAGCAATATTTCAGTATAAAATTCTGCTAGTACTGGTTTGTGCCTGCAGACATTTAAGCATTTATACTCAGCAGCTTGTTAACTGCCTTAGGCCAGTCCACCAAGCACAGCGGTATTCAATGCAGGTAACAAGGCAGCATCTGTCTTTATTTTGCTGTCTGTGGGAAATCAACTACAAAGGACCATGTTCATCAGAAAGCAGCTGATGGATTTCCTTTCAAAAATATAAATTACCTTTTAATACAAAGTAAATAACGGATTGTGAGGAAAAGGAAAGATAATTATATGTCCTGTTTGTAATTTAGGTTAGAATAAGTTATGCAGTTCTTTTGGAAATGGACTTTTCAAAAAGATGGTTCATTTGGCAGGTGCTGAGTGCTCAGTTTTACATTTCCTAAATGGCATTATTGGAAGACTTTTTTCTGCATGGATTCTCAATGATTTGTACTGACACTTAATTCTGCATTTATTGGACAGGAGGGGAGTGTTTCTCTTTCATGAGCTGTTGCCACTAGACAAAAAGTCCAGGGGTGCAGCTCTTCCACTGTATTATTCTTCATCCTTTTCTTTCAAGGGAGATTTCCTAACATCTTCTACCTTCTATTGGCTCTTCTGTTCTGTTTTGTCTTAGTCTTATGCAGTCATTGGATCCTTACAAATGATAAGAGGAAGAAGGCTGCAGTTACCTGTCTTGAATTACTATTTCATGTTCTGATTTTATTATTACATTTTGGGATTAATCCTTGTCATTGAGCATCTTTCATTTTAATGGTAAAGTATCAGGATATTTAGACTGTGGAGATGGTCTCATGAGAATTTCCATTGCTGCTCTTACACTAAATTGTTATTGTTCTGTCTTCAGCTGCCATAGGGAATCCTGTTGTGTTGCAATATCCCATTACACATTTGGTGGTTTGTTTTTTTTTTAAGTTCATTTTCATTCTTGCCTCTTAAAAACCTGGCACTTGCAGTTTCCCATGACAAACTGACAAGAAAAAACACTGGTTTAGAGCTCCCATTCTTGTCTCTTCTGGATTTCTTTACAGTTGTTCAAACAGAATCGCAGAGTGTCAGGGATTGGAAGGGACCTTGAAAGACCATCTAGTCCAATCCCCCTGCTGGAGCAGGAACACCTAGATCAGGTCACACAGGAGCACATCCAGGTGGGTTTTGAATGTCTCCAGAGATGGAGACCCCACAACCTCTCTGGGCAGCCTGTTCCAGTGTTCTTTTGCCCTCACTGAAAACTTTTTTTCCCCTCTCACTTTTCTGTGGAACCTCCTTTGTTCTAGCTTGCACCCGCTGCCCCTTGTCCTATCATTGGATGTCACTGAGAAGAACTTGGCTTCATCCTCCTGACACTCAAACTTTACATATTTATAAACATTAATGAGGTCATCCCTCAGTCTCCTCTTTGCCAAGCTAAAGAGACACAGCTCCTTCAGCCTTTCCTCATAAGGGCTGCAATCCCTTCATCATCCCTGTGGCTCTGCGCTGGACTCTCTCAAGCATTTCTCTATCCTCCGTGAACTGGAGGCCCCAGAACTGGACACAGAATTCTAGATGAAGTCTCAAACAACATTTCTTTGTCCTTTTTCAATACAGCAGTGAAACTGATTAACTGCTGAATTAAATTAAAGGGTCATTCTGTGCATGTAATGGCCAGTTACCTTTCTCAATGACATGCTGCTTTCATTCTGTGTATTCTGAGACACATACCCTTCCTCACTGTACCAGTAATTGGACAGTCAGTCTCTTTCTAAGCTTACACTTGAAATCATTACCATTGTGCTGCATAGTAGTAATTTTGTGAACTTCCCAAGACTACTATGAGTTCCGGTGGTTTTGTAACCTTGCTAAGTTGTATTGGCCTGAAGTTCAACACATATATTCTTTTCCTTCCATCCTCCAGGTTAATGAAAATGTTGAGTACTCTTGGATCTAGGACATATCTATTGGAGAACGTGTAGGGTTAAGAATGTCAACTCATGTGTTGTCTTTTTTCCATGAAGCTGATAATAGATTTCTGTGGTCTTATTTTGAGTCTGGTCAGCAGTAGCCTGTTGAATGTCATAAAAGTATTAAAGTGTTGTTCAAGTCAGTGTGTGACATTTGTTTCTCTGCATCCCCAATCCTACTTACCTTGTCACAGGAGAAAATATGAAATCTGTGATTTCTGCTTGAAGAAAATAAGTGTGGAATTTGCTTTGGTGTCCACAAATTCCAGTTTTCAAGAAATAAAATTTCAGTTTGCTGATCTTCAGTTCCTCAGATTTTTGTTTTAAACCTTTTAAAGTTTATTGTTGCAGTTAAACTTTTTCCAGTTCCCTGTTTTTTTGGCCAGACAGTCTTTGAATAATTTCAGAAGTTACTGTTAGTAGCTCTGAAGTTGGGCCTGCTGAGATGATTTTTTTTTTTCCACATCAGCTCATGTGAGAACATGTTAACCTGCTGTTTTCTTACAGATTATAATCCTTTGTTATCAGTCACCTGTCTCACAGTTTATCTTCTGTGGCAACTGAAAGGGGAAAAAAATGGAAGAAATATCCAGTTTCATTCACTGGCTCTTTTTGTTAAATAGCAGATTGATCCATTTTGATCTTTATGCTACAAATACACTGCTAGTAAGATAATTTCTTGTTGACTTTGTCTCTTGCTTTTTGTCTCCTCTATTTTAACTTTTCTGATTTTGTCCTGACACCCCTGTGCTGCTCTTTTATACCCATTCATAGCACCCTGACCTACTTTCTCTTTCCTTAATTCTGTTTCTGTAAAGGAAACTTTGTTGTTCTTTTGTGTGATCTCCCTTCTGCATTAGAAGTTGGTGCTTGTGCTTTGTTTCCTTAAGAAAGTGCTAGTTCTCTCTTTTATAGATCTGATCTTGTTAGCCTACCTTTTTTTGTCTGCATTTATTAAAATCCCTCTTCTTCTGGACCACTATTTTTATTTGGGTATTCATTATTCCTTGCTCAGAGTTGGAAAGGGTCTTACTGCATAGTCATTCCTACCAGTGTAACCTACCTCGGATGATTTCAGTCTGTTCTCTGTAACCACTCCCATTCCTTTTTGTTGCTTTACATTTAAGGAATACAGTGGACTTTATAGATAACTTTGTTGGATGCCTTTTGTTCCAGTAGTTAAAATTACCTGTAACAATAAAATTTAGTACTTGAGATGATCCTCCTAATTACTCAGAGCCCCGTGAAACCTTACCTTCCTGAGTTAGTGATTCTTACACACTCGGAGTGCTTGTGTACAATTTTCCCTTTTAAATCCATAAGTATATTTAATATTCAGGAGCTCCCTCAGTCCATGTTACTCTTTACATAGTGTACCTCGGTGGAAGTAAATGTATTCTCTTTCTCTGCCCTTTCCTTCTCTGTCTTGCCTAAGAAATGCAAATACTTTATTCCGAAATGAGGGCCACCCTATCAAATCTCAGATGGAAATTCTCACTTAGGAAGCACAACTTTCAATAAAATAGTTCTTTGGCTTTTTTGTAGTAGCAGACTGATATGAAAATATTGTGGTTTTCCTTGTAGGACTCCCTTAGGATTAACTGAGCCTTATGACAACCATTAAGATGGTGACCTTTTGTTCCTTTGTAACTGTGTCTTATCTAAGAGCAATGAGGGATGAGGCATGTATCCCTGGAAAGCCCGCATTCCTAGGGAGTCTAAATGAGAGACACAAAGTGGGAAATCTGTTGAAGCACAGTGATCTTCAGAGGTCTTTCAGGTTCATGTAGGATTTGCAGCAAGTAAGTTTGAGCCAGCAGCAGAGTTATTGCAGAATTGCTGAGCTGAACCATCAGTAAGGGTTTTGGTTAGCAGATGTAAATAGTAGCACAGCTAAGACTTGGGTCTCCTGTCTCAACTGCTTGTCATAGGAGGGTACCAGAGCAACGGAGTTCTTGCTCTGCCCCACTCCCAGGCTGTGTTTGATGAAAGCTGCCTTTCTACAAGATTCTCATGGATCTGTTTTGTCAGCCTCTGTTTCCATAGACTTAATAATTTGGGAAAGTTATACCCTATATTGTTCAGGGAAAAGATGGCTGGGAATAAGAAGTGTTAATTTGATCAATGTTCTTTGATCTTGAACTGTCTACTTTTTCCAGCTACATAAGCTGGAGTAACAACTAAACAAATTAGAAAGAAAAAAACCAAACCACAACTGTTCAGTGATTTATCTCTTTAAACTTGTGGCTGAAAATAAATGCTTACCTAGTGGATGGGAGGACTTTTTTTTCTTTTTTTTTTTGGAGGTAAGGACTAAACTGACAGAAAGTGCTCTCTGGAAGAGAATGGGGTACAGATTCCAGGCTATTATATGTCAGTTCTTTTCATCCTTACAGCAGTGTGTTAACAATGATGATAATACTCTAAAAGCCTTTTTCTTCTCTCAAGATTCACAATCGATATGAAGGCAAAGACATTTCGAAGCACAAGAGAAACTTGGCTATAGCAGGCGGTGTAACCTTATCTGTAATTGTTTCGCCGGTTGTAGCTGCAGTAACTGTAGGTAAGCAAATGTTACAGTTTTGTGAATTGGTAGCACCTTGCAACCAGAAATCTATAAGCACTCATGAATAAAAGAACAAAAGTCATTTAGTTTCCTTTTGTAGATGAAGAAACAGATAATGAGGAATCTGAGGTTATACATTCATAGGCGGAATCAAGAATTCAGAATACAGGAAGTGCTGTATTGAAATGAAGAATTAAATAATTTTTATCTTTAAAGCCTTTTTAAATAACCAAGAAAAAACTGATGACACAGTGTGTGTTTAACTTTATACCAAGCTTTTCTCAACACAAGAGGAAAATAGTCTCTTACACTTAACGTGAGGTACTAATAAGTTACTATGATTATGTTCTGGGAGTCAGTGTTAGTTCTATTTTGTTCTTTCTTGTTTGGATTGTTGAGAATAGCATTTGAGAAAACTGTAGCTGTACATTGCAGAATACCTGTTGTCTTACCATGTAATTTCAAGATTCCTGTAAACATACTCGAGCTTTTTTGAAAGGAATTAACATGCCCAGTGCTGCCTTGCTTCCTTGCTGCTGCTTTGTTGCAGCATGGGCAACTTTACAGTTGCAGAACAAGCTACTGTGGATATCTGACTCACATTAAGATTCACCATTTATATTTGAGCTGGGTCAAACCGCTGATCTGATTCATTGTGTAGTTGTGCATGCAGTGTCCCTCCTTGTGCCAGGAGTAATGCCTCAGGAAGACAGCTTTTAGTAAGTGATGGTTTAAATTGGCCATGAAGCTGTGGCTTAAAACAGCTTCTTAACAGTGGCAGACCACTGTGCAAATCCAAATATGCTTGTCATAAAACTGCTTCTGGTGCCTATCTGCATTATATTGTTCTTGTGTAGCTTGTGGTGCCAGATCCCTGCTAAGACAGGTAGTGGGACACAAAGTCTTCTAAAAACATATTTATAAATCTGCTTTACCTCATTCTGTTCAGGTGTTTCTTATTCCGGATCAGAAATAACTCAAGCTTTTTAGGGAAAGCAGTTAGTTTTTATTTATTTTTTGGGAAGGCAGTTTTTACTCTTGCTCTGGTGCTGTTAACACATGGCAGTTTTGGGGGCATTATATGGCTTCCAAAATAATGATCTGGAGAATATGTATTTCCTCCTTGAATGCAGAGGAATTTCTAGTGAAAGAGACTTCCTATGACTGGAACCCTTCTTTTAGGTTAGTGTGAGGAGCCTTTGCTGTGGGTCTGCCTCTGTCCTGCCCTTTTTTTTCTAGAATGTGCCAGCTTGCCTCTTCTCAATCTGCCATCTTTCTGTGTACTGCTATCAGCAGAGCCACAGGATGGTTAATCATGTGCCACAGGAGTAACTTTCACTGTCTGCTGGAAGTGGTGGGGTGGACGTGTGTGTCTAGCTGCAGGTGCTTTAGCCCACAGTTCCTTTCTCTGGTTTCCTTTGGATCAGTGTGATACATTAAATGTGAAAAATCCCACAGTAATAATAATAAGCCCAATTAAATTGATATCAAAGCCCTTTCTTACTTGAGTGGATAGAATATTACACCCTTTGTTAAGTTTGTAGAATTAATTTTTAGTTGAATAATATGTGAAATTGATCTTTTCTATTTTTGCTTCTCGGGTGGAACATTATATTCAAGTTCTCAGTGGTGCTTATATGAACTTTTAAAGTATTTTCATTTTGTTTGTATAAGATGTTATGAGCATACTGGAAATATTAATCAAAGATTAAGCTTGTCTGTGTATCAACACTAATGGAGAATATTCTGCCTACTGAAAGTACCTTCCTATCACTTCACCTTAGTGATTTACCAGTATTTCTTAGTTTTGCTTGCTCCTGATTTTCTTTCAAGTGTGAAATATTAAATAATGATGTAAAATTAAATTGCTTTTATGCAAGGCTCTAAAAATACAAGTCACATATAACAAAACACCGTGCTTTCCTCTGTAGGTATTGGTGTTCCTATTATGCTGGCTTATGTGTATGGAGTTGTTCCAATTTCCCTCTGCCGAAGTGGAGGCTGTGGTGTGTCAGCAGGCAATGGAAAAGGTGTCAGGATAGAATTTGATGATGAAAACGATATAAATGTTGGTGGAACTAATGCAGCTGTAGGTAAGAAAATTCTGTTTCACTTTCTATAGATTTGTGCTTTGACTTGTAAGTATCTAAGGCCATCAAATATAGTAGGTACTTGCAGAAGAGGTACAATGTAGCTAGGTCTACCTCCACTCACTGCTGAAAGACCATAACTTAGCTCTATTTGAGTTACGTTGTGCTGAAATACAAGCATTAAATCTTTTCTTGACCATTTACTCTTAGTAAAGTCTTTCTCTTAGGTAAAAGTTTTGAGATAAAATGAAATGCTGCTTTTTCAAAATAATGGTTTGGGGAGGCTTGCTGGCTTTCATTGTCTTATCCGTAATAGGAGTAACTAAGTGCTCTGGTGCTATTATTAGTTTAATCAAGTACCAGTATCCTTTGTGACAAGGTATCTCTGCCAGCATGACACCGTGTTACCTGTCCTATTGATAGTTAACTGTTTGGAATCTGAAGTATAACAGAAGAAAGCTTCCATATTTCATAGAATCATAGAATAGCTTGGGTTGGAAGGGACCTCAAAGATCGAGTTCCAACCCCCTGCCATAGGCAGGTACGCCTTCCACTAGATCAGGCCGCTCAGTGCCTTGTCCAGCCTGGTCTTGAACACCTCCAGAGAGGGTTCATCCACAACCTCTCTGGGCAACCAGTTCCAGTGTTTCACCACCCTCACTGTAAAGAATTTCTTTCTTATGTCAAGTCTAAATCTACCCCCCTCCAATTTATATCCATTGTTTCTAGTCCTCCCATCTGATATCATATTAAAAAGTCCTTCCTCTGCCGTTCTGTAGGACCCCCTCAGGTACTAATAAGTTACTATGAGGTCCCCTCTGAGCCTTCTCTTCTCCAGGCTGAACAACCCCTACTCCTTCAGCCTGTCTTCATAGGGCAGTTGCTTCAGCCCTTTGACCATCTTCGTGGCCCTCCTCTGGACCCTCTCCAATAGCTCAGTGTCCCTCCCCACCCCCCTTTTTTTTGGGGGGGGTAGTTACTTTTTTGTCACAGTATGTTTTATAAATATTTTTTCTCAGCATAATTTCAGGAATGTTTTCCATGGTTCCATGGTCACATTATAGAAACAAGTAAATTCTGCTTCCCTGACTGACAAGACTTTCTTTCTGTCTAGATACTACTTCAGTAGCAGAGGCACGTCATAACCCTAGCATTGGTGAAGGAAGTGTGGGTGGCCTGACTGGCAGCTTGAGTGCAAGTGGGAGCCACATGGATAGAATTGGAGCCATTCGAGACAACCTGAGTGAAACAGCTAGTACCATGGCCCTGGCTGGGGCCAGTATAACAGGGAGTCTCTCCGGAAGTGCAATGGTTAACTGTTTTAACAGGTAAGAGACATTGTTTATACTGCACTGTATGAGTAAGCAGAGGAAGTAGCATGAACTAGATTTCTTTCATTTTGGGTTCATTCCTGTTAAAAAGAATTCTCTGACAAACTTGCTGATTTCCAAGAGTCTTGCCAGGCTACAATCTTCAAAGAAGAGTTTGAATTTTTTTCAGGGTGAATGTGGTTCTCCTGCCACCCAGGAGTCTGAGGGAGGCACCTCATGTCTGACACAGTTCCCTTCTCTCCCCAAAGTCAGGACTTCTGACTTGTTCAGTAGTGTACAAGTACAGAACTGTGCCTTTGGAACACCTGGGTGGAGTGTGGATCCACGAAGGACATAGGCAGGAAGGGAGGCAGATGAAAACATAGTCTTGCCGAGGTGGCAATGTCTTGTTACTGATGTGTGCAGTGCCTCCTGTGAGTTAGGACCTTACTGTTGATTGGCTGCCTTGAACCCTGAAAAGAGTCTATCTGGTAAGGACTGTTCACATTTAGAGTTCAAGATGGGATTTGATCCTTCAGTCAGATGGTAACTCATTTTCTTGTATAATTTGGAAGTTGCAGGATATGAAGAATAAGGGGAGCAGGAAAGCATCAGGAGTTCTCTTATGCTGGAACAGGTGTTTCAGACTGTGACAGCTAAGTGAAGTATATACCCAAGAGTGGAAAACAGAAACCTTCCAGTTCACAGTCAGAATGCAGATAAACAAGGCATCTGGAAAAAAAGCTTGTGATTCAGTTTCTGTGTTATCTGTTCAGCCTAGTCTAGGATTGCTCAAGTTTCTATTATTCCTGTTGATGATACAGTGTAAAGCTGAGTGCAGAACACAGTTTTCTGCCTGCTTGATCAGTGATCTTGTAGCTGGATAAACATGTGAACTATCATGTTGTGAGCTTATGTTCCCTCTGATTGTTTTTCCATTTTTAGAGTACAATATGCTGTCTGCAAAAGAACTGTAGCTAAGGTTGGAAGTTCCTGTAAATCTCAGGGTGGGAAGAATCCATAAGTTATGGTTAGCATACTTTGGTTGTTTTGGTTTGTTGTGAAATTGGTTCTGCTTTGAGGTGATTTAGTTTTGTTTAATAAAAAATAGTAATTTTTAACACTGAGAAAAGAGAAACAGTTTCAGGTTATTGAATGGTGGAGTAACTCCACAAGGTGACACCGATTTTCAGCTAGTGTGCTTTCACTGTAGCATCAGTATGTGTAATTCTTTTGTTCTCTCCAAGACTGGAAGTACAAGCAGATGTGCAGAAAGAGCGATACAGTCTGAGTGGAGAATCTGGCACAGTCAGCTTGGGAACAGTTAGTGACAATGCCAGCACCAAAGCAATGGCAGGATCCATTCTGAACTCCTACATCCCTTTGGACAGGTAAAACAAATGTTATAATTAAAAGCCATCCTGCCATCCTTATTATAGGATATTCTAAGCATGTCTGAGCTGTTCCACTGTAATCATTACACTTTGAAACTGCAGATTTTGTCACAAATTATATGTGACTACTTAGATTTTGTTAAGATTATTTCCAGGGGGTACAATTGCTGTAGCTCAGTAAAATATGTGATTATTAAGACTTTATTTTCTTTGGGCTGCTTATTTTGTTAAACACAGATTCTATTAAAAAAAAATAAAATTGAATGACAAACTTGCTACGTATCTTGGAAAGCAACAAGAGTTTGTTTTGCTGTGCTAGGTGGCTCGTCTTAGCTGACCACTCACGGGTTCTTTTTTGTTCTAGGGAAGGCAACAGTATGGAAGTGCAGGTGGATATTGAGTCCAAGCCAGCCAAATTCAGACACAACAGCGGAAGCAGTAGCGTTGATGACGGCAGTGCTGCAGGTCGGAGTAATGCCGGGTGCTCATCGGCCTGCTTGCCAGAAAGCAAATGTAGTGCCACCAAGTGGTCCAAAGAAACAACAGCAGGAAAGAAATGTAAAGGTAAGCTGAGAAAGAAGAGTAGCATGAAAATAAATGAGACGAGAGAGGACATGGATGCTCAGCTGTTGGAACAACAAAGCACAAACTCCAGTGAATTTGACTCTCCCTCTCTTAGCGATAGTATTCCATCTGTAGCAGATTCCCACTCGAGTCATTTTTCAGAGTTTAGTTGCTCAGATATGGAAAGTATGAAAACTTCCTGTAGCCATGGTTCCAGCGACTATCATACTCGCTTCACCACAGTCAGTGTTCTCCCTGAGGTGGAAAATGATCGCTTGGAGAACTCTCCCCAACCAAGTGGAATCCCTGTGCCTGTTCCAGCAGCCCCAAGCGCTGATGTTCCACAGCTGAGTTACATTGCTGAGGAAAGCATTAATAATGGATCTTCTGCAGATGTAGATTTAGGTGTTGGTGAAACACTGAAAGAAACAAACAACAACCATTCACAACATGCTGGGGAATTAAGCACTGCTATCCAGACTGAAATTTAAGCCTATAAGTGCTGCAAAAATGTACTTACCACTAAAGAACCCTGTCTGAAAGCTGGTTGAACTACATGTGACTTCTGTGAGTTTCAGGTGACTGGCAGAAGTAAGGTTTTCATACAACTGCATTTTATATATACTTGTCTGATACATACTTCATATGGCTCCTAGACCTGTGTGAAGAGACATGAAGGCTTTAACCAAGTGCATTACAGCAGTACAAGTATGTCTGTGTTTTGTATTTTTGCCACAACTCTGCTTGAAAGCATATACTTGGTGTATTTAGATAAAAGTTGGTAAAATCTTCATATGTTAATTGCTGAAATGAATAATATGTGCTGCACTGTTCACTTGAAAAACATGGGGTTTGGATAAATGAGTGGTAGCTGAGTGTCAGGGACTCAAAACCATTTTTGTGTGAACTCTGTTTAAGGGAAGCATAAGTTTGCAGAGACCTATTTGAGCATATTTCAACAGTGAATGTTGGTAATGATTTTTTTTCATAACAGGACATATGCTGTGTGTAGAATGCATGTAGAATGAACCACATATATTCAGGTGGATGTGGCCTGTGTCAGAAGTGCTTGTATGTGTGTGTACACTTTGAGCAAGGTTATGGCCTTTTACTTAATTTTCAAACAGAAGAAATTGGTACTTAAAACATAGTGGAATGGAAACCTGTGAAGAACAGTGGGGTTACTTATTTATTCATACAACCAACCGTGCAGCAGATGATGCTACTATATAGTGTATAAAAACCATAAAATAACAATCTGGTGATTTATAAGCACTGTAGAAAAGCAGATGCAGTCACCATCCATTAGGGGGAAAAAAACAGTGCCCCATCAATTCTTGGTGCCTTTGGAAAAGACTGGGTTTGAAGTGCCTGGTCGTTTGAGGATTTTACTGTAATGTTTTCCAGAATGTCCTCTTTGGCCACCTTGGATCATACAAGAAAATCCTGGTGAATAAAATGACTGTGGTAGATAAATGTATAATAATACCGAAGTATTAGCCTACCAAAGACTCACTCAGGCTTTAGTGGACATGACATCTCTTTGCAAGACATGCAGATCTTCAGTCCTAGAATCGAAGTGCAGTGCAATGACTGCCCAGCTGTAAAGATGGGTTCCAAATATGCTGGCTTTCTTTTTCTTTCTTTTGCATATGGAAGATGCACAGGTGAATACAAGCTGAAGTTGGCCAAAGCGCCTGCACTGTTAAGATTTTTTTTTGCTATGTAATTCACTAAAATGAAAAAAAAATTGTGAATATCAGAATAACAGTTAACAATGTTCTGTCTTGTGTTTCATGTATTGCCATTATGGTGCTACTGGAAATTTTGATTGGGTAAAAAAAAAAAAATGCCATGAGCTGCAGTCCTCTTCTGTGACTTATCCTCACCAGTTTGGGTAATACGCTTATAACACTAGTGCCAGTTATGTTATTGGTAATGCTTGTTACAGTATTTGTATATTTGCAATTCAGTTTTGCTCAATAATATGCGTGTAAACTGCATAAATGAAATAAATGTCTGAAGACTGACTTCTAGTGATCCTTTGCTTAGGATGTTCATTAGCATTAGAAAAAGTCTGTTTTCCCAAAAAGTGCTTTTTTTTCTGTCAGGTGCTGGCTGCTTCATCTCTTGTTGCCTCTGAGCACTTCAGCTTTCTTGGCTGAGCTTTTGAAGTTGAGTGCTCTGCTATTTTGAAATACAAAATATAAAGTTAGTTGCGTTTTGTGCAAGACATTGACCTGATTGCATCTTTGAGAGCAGGAGTCTGAGCTGCCTCAGTGGCAGATTGGGCAGTAAATGGTTTTCTGAGAGGATGCAGCTCTGGCATAAGGATGTTACTCTTCACACTAAATTGCAGCATGGGACAGGCACAGAGTGCTGAGCTGAACTCAAACTCTGTTTTCTCTGTCTGAAGTGATGCTTTGCTCAATTCATGTGGTCTGTAAGTAGTTTATTCTGAAACACTGCAGATTCTCTGGGTAACAACTGGTATTTTTCATTTGGCTGAAGTGCCTGTTCATTTGGGTTGGCTTCTCACCTATGTTGTGACAGGCCCAAGGTAAAAACTAAGACTGATGGTGTTGGTGTATGTGGTGTACTTTACATACAGCAGCGAGGCTTTAGAATGAGAACCAAAACAAATGATTGAAAAACACTAAGTGGGTTTAATGACCTTTGAAATAACTTCCTAATAGTAGTTTACTTGATTTATGAGTTTAAGGTAGAGATTTTAGATTCTGTGCTCTGTTGCACTGCAGATCTTGAGAAATGGAGAGGTCGCAGACTGGAGGAGGATATTGAACAGAGAGCTGAAGGAGGCGGGAGATCACCTTCCATGTTAACAGGCACATAAGCCATGACATCACATTGCTACAGAAGGCACTGGTGATTTTGGGTTTTTGGGTGCCTCTGCCTTGGGTGGGGGCTGATTAAAGTGTACCCTTGAGCTCCAAGTGTCAGTTTTAAAGATAGTGTGGGTTTTTTGTTGTTGTTGTTGTGTGTTGTTTTATTTTTTTCTTTTTAAATAGCAGAATTTTTTTTGTGGATTCACAACCATGCCCTGGGATCCTGCTAACCAGAGGTGGCCCTCCCTGAGGAATAGTACTGCTTGCCTGCATCTACTGCTATCTCCTTTTCTGCCAGTCACCTTGTGAAAGTTTTGTTTCTATGGGTTTAAACTGACCGAAGCTGCATGCCGTCCTCCTTCCTCGTGTTGTACACAAGGAGTAGCTGTAGCATTGCTCAGTGGTTCTTTACCTGCTTTGGTATTGGCATCACCTGTACAAGCAGAGGGTGATGGCATCAGCTCCCCTGGCAGTGATCACTACTGCCACTTGTGCTCCTGGAACGAGATGGTGCCCCATGTGTGCAAGAAGGGTCCTACTGTAGCTTCCCCTTCTGCTTGTGACACCTTCCCATCATCACATTGAGGTGCACACGGATTAACAGGCTCTTGTAAATACTCTTGTTTTAAGTTTGCCAAGTGACCTGTTCAGCTTCATCTCTACAGTGAGGTTGCCATCTTCCATTCTTTAATTCTACATAAGAATATCTGTAAAACCTTTCGAGAGAGAGGAGGGAGAGAGGCCGTGCTGCCTGGTCTAGCTTATTGCCAGCTTTATAAGAGACTGTGGTGTCACCTGTGGTGAGTCTCTTGTACACCAAAGAGGAGAATTTGGCAAGTATCTAATAGATCAGGCATAAGTTTTTGTGGTGTCTTTCTAAGTAGGTGCTAAGTTTCATACAAGGCTTTAAATACTGCCTGAAAGAAAGGGTTGCGTGAGTAGAATAGCCTCTGTGTGGCACAGGATCCTGATGTGTGCAGGATGCAGGCTCTCCCTCATCCCATGTCCATGCTGCTTCCAGAGCTGCTGGCATTGCCTGCTGTGGGCCCCTCTTCTGTGCTACATCTGGCTTTGTTTTCCCATTTGCACTGCTCTTCTTTCCTTAAGTTTGGGCTGTGGTCATCCTGGGTGGTGCAGGCCCCACTGCTGCTGCAGGTGAGCCAAGGATAGGGATGTTGTCAGAGGAAGGCTGAGCTTGGAGCTGCAGTTCCTGCAGATCCCAGCTCTGTACCATCTCTGTCATGGCAATCCCCTCCCGGAGCAGTGAAACAGCATCCAAGGCAGATAGTCTGGTTGGACTCTGTGCTGGGGTTGCCATGTGCCACATCTGCATGAAAGACCTGAAGTTCTCCCAGCTCTCATGGTGCACAGAGAGCTGCCACCATGGTGTGACTGTACAGCACTGGGCTGTGCCAACCCTGGCAAGGCCTTGGTGTTGGGACAACACAGAGCTGGGTCTTGAGCAGCTCAAAGGGAATAGGGCACTATGGTTGAGCAAACCTGTTCTGCTACTCCTCATCCATGTCCTGGTACGGACACAAGTCCTCGAGCAAGGGCACTGACAGAGCTGTGAGTTGAGCTCCAGAGTAACACTTCTGACCTCACCGCCTGCTTGGACTTTGTGCTCTGTGAGACCCATGGGGCAAGCACAGGAGGTGAAGTACCTGGGATGGCCATGAGGTAAGAGCATCCCCTTGCTAGTCTCCAGCTGCTACCTGAAATGTGATCAAATGGCTGCACTGGGCTTCCCTCCAAGTGTTGAATTTATTGCTGAATTTATTTACCAGAGTGGTATTTAGCAAGTCGGAGATGAGAAACAGGGCAGGGCTGTGAGGAAGTGACAGCAGTGCAGCTCCCCTGGGTGGCCAGAGCTGGTGGGCACCAAGTGGAGTTACAATGACTGTCACAAACCTTGATTTACAAGTAGATAAGGAGTCTGGTTAAAAAAACAAAGTTTTTTTATATGTTTATATGTATTTTTTTGTGTATTTCGTTAAAGAAGTCTAAATGCTTCTGAAAGGCCTGGCATCAGTGGTGCTGGGGCTTGGCTGTAGAGCTTTTTAAAATGAAAATCAATTAAGTTTTCTAAAGCACATCAGTAAGTTGTGCAAATACAATTAATCTGCTCTGGATGTGCAAACCTGCAGTGAAAAAAAAAGTAAGTCTGAAATGACCAACAGAGAACTATGTGAATGAATACTTCGCTACTGTCATTAAAGAATGAAATTAGACCTTTGCTGGTCAAGTCCAGTTGGTTCCCCAGCAATCAGACAAGCCCCACATCTCTCCCAAACACATAACGATCTCCTGTCACAAGGGTATTTAAAACCAAAACACACAGTTGTGAGACAGCACTTTAGGAACTAAGAGCCTCATTCTTGGTACTCTGAGACAAAACTCATAATCCAGATGTTAAAATCATAAGCCTGAAGAGCAGAGAATCAGAAATGAGAATCCATATTTGTACTTGTCAAGAAGAATTTTATTTTTCAAAGTTAATATACACCTGGGAAAAACTGTCATTAGAACAACGTTCTTAATACTTTTGCAGTCCTAGTAAGTTTGAGACATTCACATCCCATGTGCAAAGAAGGCATTTGGGTATCTGAGAAATTTAAAAGCTTTATCTTGGAAAACAGGAACTTTGTGAAAGTCACATATAAAAGTACTGTCTGAAATTAAAAAAAATATTCAGAGTGGTCCACAAAGATGGTTTTACTTTTAGCTTCATAAATATGTCTGTAAACAGAAAACTGGTGTGTTAAATAATTTGATTACAGAACTCAAATGTTTTTATTGCTCAGTGCAGTCATTTCTCCTGTTCCCTGCTGCCACTTCAAAAGCCAGGCAAAGCTGCTCCTTCCGCACACAGGAAAAAAAAAAATTTAGTGCACTAAAATGACCTTCTTGGTAATAACTGTAAAAACACAGACATTTATTTAATAATTAATTGGTTTGATCCAACGTGTTCCATGACAAGCTAATGTATTATTCATTCAACTTTGCTACTAAGTGATATTACACCAAAAATACTTAAATCTATTTTGTATAGACCAGGGGGAGAGAGAAGAAACAGATGGCAAGCCCATGTATTCATCTGAAGAATGTTAATACTTCTTGTAAACTCATTTTAGCAAAGCTATTCATTACTGGCCCATTTGTCTTAAGGACACTTCTTTATCACAAAAACATACAACTCACAAATGGCGTAACAAGCAATAACTAATAGTATATTATCTATTGTACCATCAAGCTATTTCACATCATATCTAATGTACAGTATACTTTTTTATACATGTCATTAACATAGTCTAAATAAAATCAGTGTGCCAAATAACATGAACCCTGTTTCTGAACACAAAGACGTGCATTAAATTCTGGAGATTAAAAACATGTACAGCTACACGAAAAAAGGAGCAGCAAGTTTTCCATGTGGGTAAAGACCCACTTGAACTCATGCAGGGCTGGAGAGTTCACATGCCCTTCTCATAAATGTGAACTGTGCTCATGCAACCAACAGATTTTAACTTCTTAAAGTTCATAAACCTTTTTCAGGCTTTCAAGATCTTCCACAGAGTACTCATTACTCTGCTTTTCTGACAGTATGTCAAATAGCTGATGAATCTCCTCTTTTTCATTTTTGCTAAGAAGGGCCAGTACCACCTGAAAACACAGATTAATTTATGATTAGCACAGATTGAGTGAAAAATCACTGTATTTTTAACAGAGATACAAGAACAAGCATAATTTTAAGATATGAAAATATCCTTCAGGTTTATGTTCGACTTAAACATGCATTCAGTCCAGGTTCTTACCTTAAATCTTTCTGCTTTGCTCAAGTAGAAAAGGTGCTGATACACAAGGCCAGGATCTTTTTCAACTATATAATATGCCAATGACTGGATAAAAATTGGAAGGATTTCTCCTTCCAATTTGTTACTTAGCAGGACTGGCAATTTTTTGGGATCAGTAATTGTTAAAAGATCTGCACAAGCAGCTTTATCCTTGTTGGTATTCACTGCATTTATAATCTGACCAAACTCATAAGCATTAGCTGGTTCAAAAATGTGCAGTTTCTCATAGGTCTTCTGAACTGCTTCCTTAGAAGCAACATCATCAGTCACATCATCTTCTGATGCAGCAAATGGTTTCTCCTCCTCTTTGTCAGTCACCTTTACAAAGAAAATGGAAACAAATTATTTCAATGCAGACATCCAGATAACCTGAAGCATCACTAACTACAAGCATACATCCATCAATAATGTCACGCAGGTAAAGTTAGCATTTCATTCTTTCTATAAAAGGCATCTGTGTTTCATCCCCTTCTGTGGAAGGAGAAAGCTCAACATTGTCTAACTGCCTAAATACACACTAAACTACTCCCAAATTTGCACCCTGTACCAAGTTTCATGAATCAGTTGCTAGAAAATTAACCATGAGCTCAACCATGTTTGCTAAAATCCATTATCAAGAATTAGTGGAATTAGTATATACTGACTAAATGCTCATCGAACAGGCTCTTTTCAGTAGATACAAAGGTCACTGAGAAGTCTGAAGATACTCTACTGCACTGTGCTGCAAGCCAGAGTAGTCCTTTTGGGGAAATGTTGTGCCAAGCTTACATTTTGTTCTCTTTTTCCACAATCCTTAGTAGTAAGAGGGAAATCCTGATTGTCTTATATAGAATTAACATGCTTGATTAACATGGAATAATAATGATAAATCCCAGTTTCTCAATCAAATTTTCCTTACTCTTCTTTGCAGTCTGTTTTCATATGAACTATGTAATACTCCAGCAGGTAACACAGGGGAAGGTCTCTAAGGAGGCAGCTGAAATTATGACACCAAACAAGCACTTCCTGCACCACCCCTGGAAAACTTCCTGCTGCCAGAAATGGAGTTAGCTGGTCTCTGACCAATGCAGTCACTTCCCAAACTGCCTCAAAACGCTCCCCAGACTGCTTTGTTTGTCACAACTCAGAGCTTAACTAGCACTATACCCAGCTTACACTAGTTACATAAAATCCCACAAACTTGTGATAATAAAACAAGTTGTTTCTGAGTTAGTAACTGTAGTTTCCATTATACCACATCCTTGAAATTACATTATCAAATTACATATTATGTGGAGCATTATGTGTTTTAATTATGTAATTTAAAATTAAAAAGAAAAAAATCTTTAAGGGACTGGCAAAGTTGCAATGCAAAGGTATCCAGTAAAAGAAATCACTTAATTTTACCCAGAACTGTGAGGCTACCATTTTAGTCTAGTAACATTACATCATGTATTTCTCTTATAAGATCCTATGGATGTTTTACCTTGCCTTATTGTTTAATACAAGATTTCATTCTTCAGACCAGTAACTTTATTAGGAGCACGGGAACAGCCAGCACAGCACCTGACAATAAGCCTTTGCCAGCACAGCTCCAGAGGCTCCCTGAGTAGCCTTAAATTTAGAAGCAAAATTTCTCTGTGTCAGCCACATTCTGAGGAACTGGTATTTCAAAGTCTAAGCAGGTTTTGCTTAGAGGGAGCATATCCTCAACTTTAGTACAATCTAAATATACTTTTCTCTCTTTCTGCTGGAGTTCTAAACACATTTCAAAGCAGTCCACGCTTTACAATAGAATATAACAGACACTGAAAACACCATATAGAAGAATCCTCCAGTATGCCCTTAAAGTAACATGAAAAATCCAACCTCATCCCAAAAATAGTAGAGCTAAGATGTCGAAGAACCAAAGCTTTAGTACTCTCTTAAAATGCATGGCTTCTTTGATGCCTACTTTTAACAGGTATACCTCTTGTATAGTTTTCTGTCTTGCCTTTTGTTGACTGCCAAGTGCAGTGCCACTGGGAAGTTTAAGCAATTGCGTGACCTCCTCCAGTTCCTTTTTTGCTTCAAGAACATTTGGATCTATCAGAAGTACTCTGTTGAAATCATCAATACTGGCTTGATAATTCTGTAAGGAAAAAAGGAAAATTGTTTTCTTCCATAAGCACACAATTAGGAAAATAAATCTGAACTACCTTACTGTTCTTTACAGTTAAGAAAAATAAAAATGCTGGGATCTTGATATTAAGAACACAAAAACCATCTAAATACAGAGAGTGTAATTTCATTAGAGGTGAGAAAAGGAAACTGAAGATGAGTTTGAGTATTTTGTTATTAAATACTTCTATATTAAATATGCACTAAGAAATAATTTATTCTGAAAAATAGAATTCTGTATTAACAGATTATTGAAGATTGCTGCTTTTAAGCATAATTGCTTACAGTGTAACACTTTTTCAAGATCAATATGTGACTAGATTCACAGTTTGCACCCTTGCTTTGCCAAGAGTTAAGTAAATCTTAGATTAACAATACAGCTAATCTTTGTGGGCTTCAATCTCACAGATCATCTCCTAAAGTTTGAAAAGGAAAATTTTTGGTAATACTTGAGAAGACTGGGTTTATATTACAAAGTCAGAGATAAACAGGATTAAAAAGAAAAACACAGAAACAGAGTGGCATTAGGTTATAGTTCCTCAGTAATCTCTGTCAACTTTTGACATTAGGAATTATGGTTTTCTAGAGTAAATTTTCTGGTGACATGACAGCAATAACATCAATTCTGAGGAATGCTGGAATATCATACAGAAAAATCAAGGTAGGAGTATAGAAAATAATGCTGAAATCTATTGAAAGACAGTAGAAGACCATGCAGTCAGTAAAAACATCAACATGATTTCCTTGTGTAAGTAACCTATTTCTTCCCAACCAGTACCATAGGGTTACTGTAAATCACTCATGTTATCATGAAAAAATGTTCATGTACCAGTTGAGGTATAAAAGCACTAGTGTACAAGTCACTCATATTCTCCTTCCTTTACAGAGTATTATGACCAGTATTCAATGCAGTAAGTCTGTAGAATCATAGAATAGTTTGGGTTGGAAAGGACCTTAAAGATCATCTCGTTCCAACCCCCCTGCCATAGGCAGGGACACTTCCCACTAAATCAGGCTGCCCAGTGCCATGTCCAGCCTGTACGTGAATTGAAGTCTGCTATCTCATAAAAGAAAAGCAGAAGAACTAGAATTATTTTGCCCTACTATTGAGACCAGAAAGGGGCCAGATTGCTACTATCACACAACAGCTAATTAGGCTAAACCACTTAAATTACAGATGTGAAGTTTCACAACTACGGAGAAATGAGAGTCTGGAGTAGACTTAGAAAAACTATCACAAGGGTCAGCAAAGAACCCTCCTGAAATTAAAACTGCAGCCTAAAGGAACTTCTCAAGAAAAATTATACAAGATAGTTATACCCAAAACAAAGAGACTGGATCATCGACTGCAGGAGATGGGATGTGGGGTCCTATGTTACAGGATTCATCACACATCCTGGTCTTCCTACAGCTACATCTCAGTATACATCTAGAAAAACCCCTTCATTTACTACATTAAATTCCCCTGCAGCTTTTGTGGTTAAATATTTAGATATTTATATAAAAATACCACTTCCTGGCTTAGTTAGGACTTTGCCACAACACTTCAGAGTCATTTGTCAACCTCAAATCACTTCTGTTGCTTCATCTAGTTTTACAGATCACTCACATTCCTGGAATTAGCAATAATGAGGGCATTAAATTCAACCACAAAAAAAACATTTTGGGAGTCCCCAGATCACACTGTTCTGAAGGAATGCACAAAGATCACATCTTCAATACAAAAGGAACATACTCAAAAAAGAAGAAGTTATTTCTCCAACTTTTAACATTCTCCAGGACTCTAATTCCCTTTCTTTGAGTGGTAGAATTGCTATGCATCTTTGCTCACATTTATACTATTATTTTTGTCAGCTTCAACAACATAAGGCATCTTGGTACTGTTACAGAAAAGATTTTACAACATGGGAGAAAGCACTTCAGATGCTTGTTTAAAGACACTTGTAAAATTTATTGCAAAGTAGATTATGATAGCTGCTTTCATAAGCCAAGAGAAGTGCAAAGCTCATAATTCAGGTAAGAGCTGGCAGGAAGGGTAAGGACTGCTATGGAAGAATTATGAAGCACCGAGGCTAATTAACGTCACTGAGGAAAGAGAACCAACAGAGGGCTGGACAAAAAGATCAACACGGTTCAAGTGATGGAACACAAGATTTGCAGTTGCATTCAGGATAGACGTGAGTAATTTAAGTCTGCATTAATGATGATCAGGTAAAAGGATACTGAAAAAACAGTGTGTAAGATGGGCAAGTACAGACATCACCACCACCAAGTTAAAACCATGGCAGAAAGAGCAGACCGGGATACCTACACTGTAGAATATTAGAACACTGTAACAGAGCTGAAACTTGCTTAACTGATCTCCAGTCAATGCCTAATTTATTCCAATATTCTCAGATCTTCTAAAATTATTACAACTCCCCGTGCAGGTTTTTATGTAGCAAAAAATATCTAGTATTTTATCTATGTCTAATACTCTACAGGATAATGAATCATCAGCACTGCATGCTTCTTTTTATTCACCCATTGACTGCAACTATCTGATTGCCTGGGAAGAGGATAAGCAAGTTTAAAGTGCTTAATACCTGCCATGTTCTTTTTCCTCACCTGTAATCCTTTGTACGCTAGTGCTCTTCTATAAAAAGCTTTAATATTAGAATCTTCTATCTGAAGAACATGATCACAATCTTGCTTAGCCTCTTCATACTTATACAGTTTCAAGTAACAGAGAGCTCTAACACAGAAAAACAGAATACACTGCAATATAAGTAAATTCTACAGGGCTGTAGTGCCAACAGTATCTGAGTTATCAATGTTAATTGCAGTAGTTTTCACAATTCAGTCTCAATGTAGTATTTTTTAAAGTACATAAAAACTAGTAACTATTAATAATATCACTATGTGGATATAAAGAGCACCAATTCCTGCAATACAACTCAAAATTTCATGTATGCCTAATAGTCGAAGTTAGGCAGATATTTAAGTATTTTAAAAACAAAGCCTGTGTTAGTATAATATGACAGTACAGTAGTTGATACAGTGGTTGATTTTATGCAGCCACTCTGGGTAACAGAATTGCTCCAGACTGAATAAGCAATACTGCTTTCTGCAACTAATTATTACTTGGAAGTCTCCTTTACAAGTACTGGCCTCATCAAATCCTTCTTAGCTTGTGAAAGCTGGTAAGATTACAGAATAAAGAATTATGCTGCAGAATTAGGTCAACCTTTCAAATAACACTGTTGTAGGACTGTGTCCCTACTTTTATTCTCAAAATATAAATTTTCTCAGAATTATTACTCTTCATATTTGAGATACTGCATGTTAATTTTTAGTTAATGCCTTATCAGTAGACTGAAAAAATGCTGCAAAATGCTATGCAATTCTAACTTTTACTACTGCTTACTCTATTTATATAAAGATTTAAAGATACGTATCAGTAATATTAATACTTACTCCCCTTGGAATATAATGTGGTTTAAAAAATTAATTATTATTAGAGCACTCAAAGTAGGAAAAACATTTTTTTTTGTGATGGAAGGGCTGCAAAAAATTTGCATTAAGAAAATAAACTACTGTTGTCCCACAAAGAGGGACTAGATTTCACATCTTTACCTGTTAGTGTAGATCGTACATTCCTTGGTATTTAACTTCATGCACTCACTGTACTTATTTACAGCTTCTTCATATTTACCCCTTTTTACAAAATTGTTCCCTTCATTTTTTAATGTCTTGAACTTCTCAGCTTTCTCACCTATGTTACAAAAGGATCACAGTGTTACACAAGATCAGTTCATTAAGGGCAGTGGAATAATCTACCCAGACTAAGAATAAAGGCCTGACGACTAGAATATCTTCACTGATCTGCACATTGCCATTTCTGTCCCAGAACTCCCTGCTGCTCTAAGAAATGTATAAAATACTATATTTACATTTGCCACAACATATGCAGCAGCCTGTTTTGCTGAAAATAATGGGAATGCAAGAGGCAGCTCTGTGCTTTCACCTCCTTCTGTTCACCCCTTCATCGTAGAGAAGGCTTATTTACCTTCACCAAGATAGCAGTTTTATTTAGAGTGGTGGAGATTTAATCAGCATGACTGAAGGCCTGCTAAATCTTCACCATCACTTCAAGGCAGACATAATTTGATCTCATACTCTTTCTGCAAGCAACTACATGTCACAATTACTATGCTAAACTGACAATGACAAACAAATCATCACATCAGTAGAGGCTAATGATGCATCAGTAGTATTCAGTAAATAACTATTCAGAAAAGACGCTTTGAGGAGCGCAAAGATAGCTAACTATACTTTCTACATTGTGTTCTTCCCTTCTAAACTTTTACATTGTTGTCCTCCCTTCCAATCCAGAACCATATGCAATTTTTAGCTATGTTTGCAGTGGAAAATCAATGGTGACTGCAGTTCCATGTCTCTGTTGTGAGCAAACAGCAATCAGTAACATAGCTCTGAATCAGAATGTAAAATCCACTTTCTGTAATTTGCTGAAGAATAAGAGTCCCTTGCCAAGCTTCAGGTTTTAAACAATGAATATAATCAGAAACTTTTAACTAATAATTAAACTCAGTAAGTTCTTCAGTGTCCTACACCAGAAAACTATACCAGGGAAAAAAATTAGGTAGCGACATGAAAACAGAACAGATATGTGCAAGAAACAGAACTACATAACTGAAGTTGAAAGACACAAAAGCTAACAGTTTAGACAATTCTTGCAAAAAAGTGTCAGCCACCAGTAAGGTTTGACTACCCACTGAACATCACTGCTGGTGCTGCCAGGCCCCACTCATCTCCTACAGGCCTGAGAAGACAACCACAACCTCACAGACTATGGTGAAGACTGATGGTTATGCAGCTTCATTTAGCATTTCTAAAAACAAAGCCTAATCAAAGTTATGCTTTGAAACAGACTGAGATGTATTATGCATCACAATGCCACAAGAGGACACTTCATGATGACAGCTTCATTAACTTTCCTTAACAGGATAAATCCAATCACTCAGTCCATAAGAGACACTTATTTGTGTACTTTCCACTACAATGATCTTCAAATTCTCTCTCTTAACAAAGGTACCCAAGATTGCATGGGTTCCCAAGCTTATACTTAAAAGGTCTAAGCAGGCTGGTTACATATTGAAATAAAAATCCAGCAAATTGCATTCCTTAATAAGAGGGAAAATCCTGGAGTTCAAACAGTGCAACAAAAAGCACTTTTCAAGTGAAACATTTATGTTTAATAGCAACAGTTGCACAAGATACCAGTTGTCTACTTCATTTGAAAAAAAACCAAAACCCAACTGCTGCCCAGTCCTTAGAAGTGGTAAATGATTAATCACGTGCTGACAACAATGATCATGCAACAGGAAATTTTAAAAAATCAATTTTTAATCCATTTAATTAAATTCTAAATAAACATACCTCACATTTCATGAATGAAAACCTATTGTCTGCAGCATTACTGAGTACTGTGCACTACTACTTAAATCATAAGCTCCACTATTAGAAGTTTCTAGAACTATGTCTTATTGAGAAAAATATCCAGTTCTCATAAACAGGGGTCTGTAAGTTGTCTGTTGTTTTACATCAGGTGCAAATAAATCCAGTGTTATCTGAAAGATTGCTATAAAGTCATTAAACCTGTAGTACTCCAGAGTGCAGATTATTTGAAGAAATGCATTATTGCAGTGATGCATTATGGCAGATAACATATCACTGCTGCATATTTAGCCAGCAACTAAGTTATGCAACTGCAGCTTTCCCTGTTTTAATCAAGGGAAAATAATCTTCATACTGCTTTCCTTATTACTGAAACAAACTCAATGAATAGTTGAGAAAAAACACAGAAAGAATGTTTAGTGTCAGTAAAAATTCATAAAGTTTACTTTCACCTGATTTACTTTAGGAGAAAACTAAAAACTGTAATAAAGGGGAAAAAACTCACAAGGAAAAAGTGTCCTAAAGGAGTTAAGCACTCAGTGCCTACATGTAAACAAGTCATGAATTAACATCTGTGAAAAGTGACTACTAAATGGACACTGTTAAAGTTAGGATACATCATAAAAAGAACTGAAGAATTGGAAGTGCTTTCAAACAAACCTAAATGACAGCGATAAGTGATGCACCTGATTATGCTGCTGAGGTAGATGTTTGGTGATTTCTTTGGAGTAAACTGTGTTATAACTGTAGTATGATGTCAGGGAAATTCCTGATATTTGTGATAGCCCTCAATATGACTATCATGGATATTTCTGATGCTTATTTTTTTCTTCTATATAGTTTCAGAAATTACATGCTTGCAAACCCCATCACTTGGCTTAAAAAAAAATTACCATAACTGTAGCTTCATAAAGCACATTAAACCCAAACATGTCAATGAGCATCACCTAACTGCTTTTTCACAACGTCTCTGATAAATACTTTCTAAAGCAGTTTCTCTGACATTATTAAATAATATTCAATTTTTCAATTGCAAACATTTTCTCTCTTGTATAAAAGTTTACATCAGCTATACATACGATTCATCTGCAAGTGTTCTTCTCTGTTGATATCTGCAGTACTTTTTGGCTTATTCTCTGTAGTAAAATTTCCTCCATCCCACCTGTGTAGCTGTGCAGCAACTGGGACAACTGGAATTGGTGGCAGCTTCTCCCTCCAACTGGGACCATCCTGATCTATTAAAGTCTTTGTTATTCTGAAAGAGAAAAGCAACATAATGTTTATCTTTAACTCAAGCTTTAATAACTTACACTGAAATTAAATGATGCAAAGGTTTTAGAAAAAAACATTATCCTTAGGACTAATTTGAAAAAAGACTATCACAACAGTCAGTGGTATTGCACTTGGTCAAGATTCAGACTTCCACATTTTAGAGTAATTATGCTGGCATTTAGAAGACAAGAAGCTGACTTCAGCATGATCCGTAATATTCAAATAAATGACTGATCTTGCAACTAAGCTCTAAATGCTCCCTTCCACATGCAATGAAGAAACAGGAAAAAGTTATTTATTTAGTTTGTTTACTTTTCTCCACTATTCACAGGCATTGTTTGTAACAAGTGTAGATTATAGTATCCTCAGGCAAAGTGTGGTACATGAATTTGTCAATGACAAATGAAACCTCTTGCACAGCAATTCTCTAAATGACCAATGCATGTCACAAAGCAGGAATTAAATTGCATTTTATAGAACAGCCAGGAAATAATCACTCAACCATTTGTTATCCTCATTTAAACATACTAAGAAAATATATAAAAACTGTTTAGTTTTTCTTAAACTGACATGTATATATTGTTGAACTATTTCCATGTGTGAGAAGTTCAATCCAAAATTCACTCAAGTGGGAGTTTCTCATTGCTGTAAGACATTCTGGAGAAAGACTTATGTAAACATAATGACCAAAACCATACTGGACTTTGTGCTTCCATCACAAAATCATTAGTGAGGTTTTTTTTAAAAAAATAAACAAATAGAAAACCATTCAATCCAATCCTACTAACCAATAATGAAAACAATAGTATGATGAATGCCTTCTAATCTGAACCCAAGATTAAGAGTCAAATTCAGCTGATACGTTTAATATCTGCATTAACAAAGGAAAACTCTAGATTGGGTAGCAAAGCAAGTCACATTGATATTACAGCAAATAAAAATTTGTATACCAATTCTGTATATTACATGTTTTTCCACCAAATAGGTAGAAAAAATACAATACATGAATACACATTTTAAAAAAATAATTTAAGAACCTTGACTGTGACGTGATGAATGAGACAGTATGTGCATATACTACCCAATCAAGTGTTCTTGCTTAGTTTTGTTCCTTTGAAATAAATATTTTTAAACAGCTATAACAGCTATTAACAGCTATAAAACAAACGAACAAAACCCCTCAGCAAAATACTACATCATCCAGGACCTGAAACTTTTCTCCCAGTAATGTCTGATAGAAAAAAAAGATCAAGAAGCAGCACCTGTTCTAGTGCTCTCCATTCTACAACAGAAATCACCAGAATAGTTTAAATAACAATACAGACTAAAAAGGTTGGTTGTTGATCTATAAAACATGTGATTTTATGAGCAGGGCTGCAAGAAACATACCATTTCTTATATTTTTTACTTCAAAGTAAGTTTCCTCATGTACAGAGTATTACATTTTGTAGCATTATCTTGTTGTTTTATTTGTTTTTTTAGTAAACTAGAAGTTCATTTTTCTGTGTGTTAGTTTGTGATGTGCTTTCAGGGGCTCCCTTCTACCTGTATCATTCCTAGACAGTATTTCATAGGCTACACTAATAAAGCAGCTTCTTCAAATCCTGTTTTGCTCTAACTGCACTAAAATTTTCAGGCTTATAGTGACAGTCCGAATCATTAAGAAGAATGTGGAACACCATTACAAATTAAAGAGCCTTAAGATTTACCCAGAGTATTTTATTAGAGAATAAAACCACACACTTCATATTAAAAAATCAGTTGTCTATGTTTCAGGGTTTCCCATGGAAATTAGTAGAATAATGGGTCCCACTGACTCCATGTTTAATTTTTCTCCATTTATCACAATGGGCTTAAAAAGTTGGAGAAAAATGCTTATGTAATTTATCAAAATAAACAGAAAAGATTCAGAAGTATTTGATGATCAACTGACTTCCTGTAATATAATAATCTAAGCATAATCTTTTGCAAAAATGTGTATCTGAGTGCCACGCTTAAGTACAGCTATCTCAAGAAAAAGATGGGACAAATACCCTTATTCTCCATCACCAATACCCAATCTTGACTCAACAATCCTGCAGTTTAGGAGTTTATGACAAATTTCTTTGTACTGTACAATACTCATATTGGACTTTGTAATAAAAGCTTCCAAACTATCTGCTGCAATTTGCCAATCAATACCAAGGGAGTATGAAACTCCAATTAGGTAAATAGAAATGCATAAACATTTGACAAAGAGCATCTGTATTTCTAACAGCAAATCATAAAACAATCTAGATGAAATTAAAACACAAAGTAGAAAATTCACTGATGCTCGTAAGAGTAAGAAAATGCATGCTTGGAATGCAGTTTCCTTTGACTTGGCAAACACCAATAGAATGAGACAGTACTTCCAATTCTTCTAAAAATCACCTCAGGATAACCAATAACACAATTCAATATTATCAAACAAGATAAGCACTCAGAAAATTGCATATACTTGGTTTCAGATGAATTTTCATTAAAATATATTACAATATTACAATATACTAAACATATTTAGTATATTAATATATTACAATATATTACAATATACTAAATACAGTATATTACAATATTAATTAGCTCCTTTTGATTGCAAAATGACCAGGTAAAAGCTCTACATTAAAAATTATTAAAAATATTAGAATGAACACTCATTTGATTATAAGTCTTCTGGAAAGTCTGCTTAGTTAGGTATGTACACACAATTTTGACAAATTAACACAATTTGTCAAACCATTAGACACCAGTATGATGATGAGTTTTTCCTTTCACCTTTCAATAGCATCACCGTCCAATTTTTCAACAGAACTTAAAACCAAAGAAATCCTCCAACACAATTAGTTTGTTGAAACACAATATTCCTAGTATTAAAAAACAAAAAACCAAAAAACTTACATTTTGGAGTTGTCCCTTTCAGTTAAAAAGCAGTAAAGAAGCTAACAATTCTTTTTATTTTTTTTTTAATTCTGCAACTTGGGAAATGAAAATGAATACTTTGGTAAACTGCTTAATTCACAAGTAACAAAAATATTAAAAAGTAAATTATTGGTAAACTTCAGTT
Organism: Turnix velox; assembly: GCA_013400935.1. Taxonomy (NCBI): domain Eukaryota; kingdom Metazoa; phylum Chordata; class Aves; order Charadriiformes; family Turnicidae; genus Turnix; species Turnix velox. Next base: position 151,232 of record VZTY01029611.1, read on the forward strand.
ACGCAGGAGGTCTATGCTTTGGAAACTAACAATTTGCAAGCAAAAATGAATTACCAGCAGAAGAGAAGAAGGAAGAAGCAGCTGAAATAAGGTGATGGGTTGCCAGGGAGGAAAGAGTAATGAACAGTGAAGCTAAAAATATAAGGAAGGCCTAGAGAGGAAAAAAGGAAGAGTGTTAAGGGGAAAAAAAGGAAAAAGCTTATTACTAAGCAAGTTACAAGTAAAGGAGAAATATTAAAAGAGTATCTGCAGATAGAATAAGCCAGGAAAATTTAAAATAAATATAATAATCACACAGATACCAGGATGAGCAGTTACCTCACCAATCTAAGTACTCTATTATTTGTATAAATACAGAAGATAGTAACAATTTGTTGTGTTATCAAAAATAAGACTTCTAAGTGGAGATTATAAAGTATCATGATTGCCTTTGGCCACCTCTGGTCAAATGAGCAGAATTTTAAAGATACTTTTGAATGAAGTAATGATGTAAGTAAGGCCTTGCCTTAAAAAGAAAAAAAGTGTTACTAGATTCCATTGCTAAAAGTTCTATGCATGCAGGTTCTTCCTTACTGATTAACGACTGGTCTGCTTTCATAAATACTTTTTTTTTTTGCTAATTAAAATAAACCAGAAGAAAATAAAATGGAAAATCCTATCATTTAAGTACTTGAAATATATTAAAAGGAGACCTCAATTAAAATAGTGTGTAAACACTATTAAAATACAATTATAGAAATTGAGATGTCTTTTTGGCATCAAGAATTGATGTTAGAAATATTAACACCCGAGTACAAACAATAGTTTTTACACCTCTAGGCTTTTCAGACATGTTCTGTATAAAGCTCTTTATAACTGCTGCTGGTTACACACTTCAAATAAATCTCCAGCTGCCACAGGAAGACTGCAGCTATGAAAAGGAAACAAGTGTCAGAGAAAAGGTACCTGAAAGTATTACTTCACATGGCATCAAATACAAATAAGGAAAGAAAACAAGCTGAAGAACCAGCAAAAAAAAAAAAAGACAACCAACCTGTTAAAATATTGCAGTTTTAAATCAGAAAGTGTCCTCCTACTGTAGAGGGAAACTGTGAAGCTATGGGAAAACAACTAAATCAAACAGCCTGTCTCTAGTTGTAACATACTACTTGTGACAACCACAAGCCTGCCTCTGAGGGAAACAGAATGGAGAGAGCATGTAAAACAAACAGAACTGAATTCTACCTTTTAATTTGGATGGTTATTAGAAAATTTGAAAGTGGATTTACCTATTAACACTATCATTTGCTGCTTGTATGCTGCTGTCTATTTGTAGGGCTGTTTTATAATCAATATATGCCTGTCGATACCGCTCCAGAGACTCATTTGCCATTGCTCGTCGTAGAAGAGGCTTAAGGGAAAATGGCTGAAGCTCCAGAGCTCTGGAGAAAACAAACAAACAAAAAAAGCAGGACTGAAACAAAATTACTGAAATAATATTAATGAATTGTTTTATGATATACACAACTATATGTAACATTTTTATGTTTTCAGATGGGCCCTACAGTAACATAACCAAGAAAAACAGAACTAAGCAGTTCATATTAATACCCTGAGTGATACTCAGTTATGAAAATGTTACTGCTTTTACTTACAGCTTACTCTACTAAAGTGCTACCTTTCATCTGGAAAACTGTTTTCATCACCAAGAAAGAAGAGTAACACTATGGCAGCTATTTGAGAGCAAACACTATTTTTCTTAAGTCATGCCTAAATTGATGAAGATTTGAAGTATATGGTTCTTTTGCATATATAATTTTCAGTTCTTCTTCCTTACACGGAATCACACACAAAATTCAGTCAGTGAGATATGAAAATACATCTGTCTTTTTAGTTTTTGCCTGTCTTGTCTCTTTAGTCTTCTGACCATGTGCTTGGTCATCATTGAGTTCAATCCCTGACACTGCAACCAGAACTCCTTCGCGACACCATGCACTTTCCCAGCAATATGACAAAGCAGGTCACAAAAGGCTTTATTTATTAGAGACTACCTTTTATTAATCATTCCAGCTAAAGAGAGATAAACTCTGAATAGTGAAATTAAGATGAGTGTAGTCAGCTTTCATGGAATCACAAAGTATTTCAGGCTGAGAGGTCCCCTAGTCCAACCTTCTATAAGTAAGGTCAACTCTAAGATCAGCCAAGGTTACTTAGGGCTTTATCCAGTTGGGCCTTCAAAACCTTCAAGGGCATCTCTGCAAAACATCTACAGGCAACTGGTTGCAATATTCATTGTGAAAATGTTTGCCCTAATGCACAGGCCAAACCTTGCATGGTTCAGTTTTGGCTGTTGTCTCCATAATGCACTGCCAGAAAGAGCCAGGATCTCTGGATAATTTTCTTGTAGGTACTGGCAGGCTGCTGTTAGGGTCCCTGAAAGCCATTATGTTCTAAGCTGAACAAACCTGGCTCCCTTGGCCTTTCCTCTTTAAGCAAGTTCTCCTGACTTCACAACCACCTCAGTGACACTTCACTGACCTCACTCGAGTTGATCACTATCTTCCTTGTACGGGGAAGCTGAAATCCACACAGTTATCACAAATGTTTCCTAACAAGAGCTGAGTACAAGGGATAATCACTTCCCTCAATCCACTAGCTGGGCTCCTGTTTGTAAGCCCTGGAGGCAGCTGGCCATCTTTGCTGCAAACTCACTTTGCAGCATTATTCTTCCTAAAGCTAGAGAAACAATGATTTGAAGAATAAGCATTTCAATCTTCTGTTTCATTAGCATTTCCTACATTTCATTTCTCTTTATGTTGCTGTATGTATATGAAAAATGCAACAGTGCACAACATCACGGCCTCTAGAAAACCTTGACTGGACATTCTGTAACTTAGAAGAGTTAATGCAATTTCAGGCTCATAACATTGAATTACAGAAGGGTTTGGGTTGAAAGGGGCCTTAAAGATCATCTGGTTCCAACTCTCCTGCCATCGTCAGAGACACCTCCCTGTACCAGATTCAGCCTGGCCTTTAACATTTCTAGGGACCAGGCATCCACAACTTCTCTAGGCAATTGTTGAACTTCATGCAGTTACCATGAGTCCATCTCATCACCCTGTTCAGGTCCTTCTAGACAGCGTCCTTTCCCTCAAGCATGGTGATCACTCCACACAGCTTTGTGTCATCAACTAACTTGCATTCAGTTCTACTGTCCATGTTGCCAGCAAAGTTCTTAAACAACAGCAGTCCCAGTACCAACCCCTGAGGAACACCACTTATCACTGGCTGCCACTTGGACAATAAGCCATTGACCACAACACTCTGAGCGCACCATCTAGCTAATAATTCCTTATTTACCAAGTGTTCCATCCATCAAAACCAAGTCTGTCCAACCTTTGGGATCGAAAGTTGGATAAAAGTTATGTGTATCAGTTACTATGGAACATCACTGAAGTAAGCCTCCTTCCATGTTAAAAATTTTAACCCTGCTATTCATTTCTGTTTACATAAGCCTTATAACCACCCTCAGACAGTAACTTAAAAGTTACTCTTTCCTAGGTTCCATGTGACTGTTTACATAACTGACAAAGATATCTGTCATTTAGACAGGGAATCAGACTTTACTGGATTGTTCTAAGTCAGATTGCAATAACAAACTATCAATTATAATGTTTAATCATCATCTGGAATGTTGTTGCTCTACATGGGACACTGCAATTTACCTGTTACAATCTTGAATGCAGTCACTGCAGTTGCCTTCTTTGAGATAACACGCTGCTCTGTTTGAGTATAAGACACTTAAATCATCCGGACTTTGTTCTCCTAAAAGAAGTTACAATTAGAATCAAAGACCATTACTAAAACGACAGCCAAGAATTAGATTTGCATACTGTAGGGTGCACTGCAGTGATGCAGACTGCTGACAATGCAAAGTTGTAAGAAGCTTTCCTATTCGTGTATCATGTCACTTAGAACATGCAAATGTTCAACACATTAATAAAAGCTAACAGCTGCACTCCCTGGAAGTTAAAAAATTGTTTTACTCATCTTCCTACCATGTCAATTATCCTCTACTGACAATGACATAGAATTTACTGCACCAGGAACTCAAGCCAAAATTTCAGGGCTACGTGAGTTCACTTGTAGTTCCTTTAAATAATCTCAACAATAATCCCAGAATTAAATATAAATTATTACACTCACCTAAACCAATGACATATTCAATAGCTTCTGAGTATTTGAGCACAGCTTCTCCAAACTGTCCACTCTTAAACAATTCATTTCCTTCACTTTTTAGCTTTGCTGCAGCAGGAGGAAGTGAACTATCACGATAAGCCGACTGAAACCCTGCTCCCTGCAATCCGGAGATCTCAGCTTCACAGCTTTCAGTAGTCTTTTGGTCAGTCTGTAAATAGCCATTAACTTCACCTTCATGGTCTGATGCATGCTTTTGTGTTTTCTTCTCTGACGTGCCTTTTTTTAATCTGCTCGTAGTGGGTTCCTTCTGCTTCTGCGTGTCTCTGTCTTCTGCCTTACTGCCACTTCCTTTGCTGTGAAACTTCCTCTGCGCGTTCCCCATCGCACAACACCCGCCCGCTGCCTCTCCGGGAACTGGCGCGCCGGCTCCTGCAAGGAAGTTAATGAGCTGAGTTAGAGCCTGCATCATCAGAAGAAACTATCGCCCTAGCAGAAGAGGGGTGTACAATCAAAGAACATGCTACGAAGTCCTTCGGGCATCTTAATGTTACAAAGATTTATTTGCCTCAGAAAGGACTTTCAAGAACACAGAAAAATTCCTACTTAATATAGCTTGGAATTAGCACTGAGAACGTCCTACTGCATTATTATTACTTAAGTCTTAAGTCTCATTATTACTTCACGGGCAACCCCTGTCCCACAGTGTGAGAATGGTACAGAATTCACCTTGAAATTAACCGTTTAAATACCGGCTGTAATAATACTGATACTTTATCAAAACGCTTAATTCTAAAATCAGAACACACAAACTGGTGATGTGGCACACTTCAAAACTCTCCTCAAATGCAACACACAATAGAAGGGATAACAGTTTGTAAATCATTCTCAAAAAGGTTTAATTTAAACATAGTGTCAAAAAGCCCTCACAGTTCAGTTCACTGAATTTTTACTACTATTATTAATTTAATTAGGAAAAAATCCCATACAGTAATGTTATCAGATATTAACCTCTAAAATTACCTTATTCACCTGAATTCCTAACAGATCACCACCATGATATGCAAGTATGGCTTTCAGCAGAGCCCGACTCTTGATTCTACCAGTCACACAAAAGCAACTCCTACACACCACTAGATATGATGCTGGTGTTTCACACCTTCCCTTAACTTGATGTGCTCATCAGTCCAACAGAATTTTTTCATGCCCTTCTATATTGGAGTGATACATCTGGTATGACTCTGAAATTGACTTCTGAAGTTGACTGCATATGGATGAACTCCAGGATGTTCTGAATTACAGAAATTATTTTTTTAATGTACAAAAATGTTACTGAAATAAAACTGAACAGGTTGTAAAGGAATAAAATTTTATACACAACAGTTTCTCTAGTGCCTAACAGACACAGTTGTATCCTGTTGTATGTTTTGACATACTGCATTTAATTAGCTGTTCATACTCCACAGTGGAAGCAGTAATAGACTAAATCTATCCTACCCACACAAACATTTTTATAAAACTTACAGTAAATTACAAGAGACTTTCATTCATCAAATTTGGAAGTACTATATATGTCAAAAAGTATTAAAGTCTATTTTGTAGGGTGGATGAAGGTAAAATGCTAGCTAGGCAAATGAGTGAAGACAGTAGTACCATAACAATAATTTCCCTAGGATACATGCTAAAATAATTTAATGTTCATACATCAAAACAGAAAATACTCCAGATAGCATCTACAGAGGGGAAAAAAAGAAAAAAATTAAAACATCACAGACAAACTGGCAGCTGGACAACTTTTTATAAAAAATTCTACTGCAAAACACTCTTGAAAAGTGCCCCAACTGCTGGCAACTAAGGAAAAGCAGAAAGGCAGGTAATGTGTGATGTGAATGCAAACATAATTTCCTGAACGCAAGAGAAAATTTCCTGAACACACAAAGTTCACAGAACCAATCCTGGATTAAACATGAAACGTTTGTAGCATTCAGAGACTCCTTGAAAATGAGAATATTAATAATTCTAGATTAAATTTTAAATGCTGTTTTCTTTTAACATGATCTAAATTTTCTACTTTGATAGATCATTCTACACGATCTAAATATTGCTACGTTGCAACTGGACCTAAAAGCCACACTAGGTTAGGCCTTATTGTGCTAGACACTGATACCAAGTGTCTGATACCCTTCTTCCTGAAGCAACACAGCAAGGCTGAAGTGCCTTCCCAGCAGGTAGCTTAAAAACTTACTCTGTTAGAAAAGGAAGTTTTGAGACACAGTATCTTTGAAAAAAAGAGCTAAGGAAGACATACTACAATAAGTCAGTTATAGATAAGAATTGCGCAGTCAAGCCAAAGATGAACTGAGTAAGCACAAATGCAAAGCCCAAGGAAAGCAAAAAGTACTAACAGGAATGTGACACAATAGGAAGCACAAATGATCACTTGTGTAGGAAAGAGCTCCAATTGTTTCCTACCCAATAAACTTTCCTTCTCAACAAATCAGGAACTTCAAAATGCAAATCTCAGACCTTACGGTTCTCTGTGAATAGCCATGAAACATTTACAAGTATGTGTAAGAATTACCTGTATCTTCAAAACTTTTCATTATTCCACATGAAGTAATGCAATAAGTAAAAATGTAAAGACAAAGAATCCAACTGTATTTGAAGATGTCAATTTCATAAAACACGTTTAGTGTTTTTACATTTATTCACCTCCTGACAACATTCCCAAAAAAGGACAATCTAGTGAAAAAAAACAAAGTCACAAGACAGTGGACTGATACAAGGAGATACTCCTCAATCTAAGAACAGTTCCAAATCACAGTACTGTCATGCTCAATTACAAAGACCTTAATTTGGTGCTACCAAGTAGAAAAACTGTGGAAAAACCCCTTCCTGTAGCCAATTACTGTGGCATCAAGTAAACTTAAAATCATGTAGGTAGTGAAACTAGAAGATGACGGATTTAACACAAACAGACACTCTGGAGGTGCTTCAGTATCAACTGTCATGTAACAAATAACTATCTCAGGGTTTACAAAACAGAAGAACACATACACAAATTACAAAAATACTCTGAACTGGGAAAACTGTCTCATGCAGAAGAATATTCTCTTCACCTCTTAAGAGTAATAAACAAGCCATGCACAAAGAAATACTCTCTATGCAACTTTTCCCACAGCCAACTCACAAAACATTTATATCACATGTGAAATTGACGTCAGTGGATAATCTTCCCTATGTTTAAAAGCCTAACTTTTCATCAATGAAACAGAAGTATTCCTACAGAGCTAGAAAGCTCTGTAGCCATTTGATGCTTCCAATGGAAAGCAAGTCCAAATTAAATAATATTTAAAGCTAGGGACATGGAACCTTCCTTTCTTCCAGAGTTTAAGCTGAGAAGACTTAGTGAACACCGACTGATTTTGAGAAATGTAGTTTCCTTAAATTTGTATGTAAATTATGCAATATTAAAATCACATATATACAGTCTAATGTTCACAATGAAGTTGGAAAACCCACAGATTGATTTAATTTCAAGATAAAGAACTGCACAGGCATGGAAAACATAAAAGCCAGAGTTTTCATGCCACATTATCTTAAAGAGGCAATAGAAAGGAGAATGGGAAATCAACCCAGAGATGTTATTCTGTTGCAGGTTGACATGCAGCTGAATCTAAAATAGACCTGCCAGCACAAACCTCAGTAGCCACTGCTGCCTTACTTCCCTGTACAAATCACATATTCTGATGAAATCAGTAGTTCCCTCTCAGCAGTCTTGCAATTAGCCACACACTGCTCCAGGAATGGAGGTGCACATAACTGCTTGTAAACTACATACAGGACAAGAATCACAGGTTGTTTACCTCTACTGTATACTTTTGGAGCACAAGGAGGAACTTCTACATAAAGAAACAAACAAACAAAAAAAAGAGATGGATTGTTTTCAAGAACAGCCAGCAAAAAAAATCCAATTACATGCCACTTGATCATTTTTACACCCATTGATTCAATTAAGAAAGGAAAAATGCAAAAGAAAAATGGAAAGGTGGGAAGAGCTGTGTGAAAGAAAGAGCTAAAGAACAGAAAATGTTCTCTACACTAGAATGTAGTCCAAACTGGGTCCACATCAAAGGAGACGTATAAAATTACACAGGTAAGTAGTTGATTTAAAGCAACATTTCCTATCTGGCTTTTACACTCTTTATAGAAATAATTCCAAAGATACATAATAAAACTGGATTCTAGATTTTGCACTCAGTTCAGCTTTAAGTACTGATAGTAATTCTACTCTTCAAACATGCAAAATTTTTTGCAAGCAAATATAGATGATATGACATTATTTTTATCTCCAGTGCTTCTCAAAAAACCTGCATTTTCTTCATCACCTTCTGAATCCGCTATTTCTTGAATAAGTATTCTTTTTCCTCTACCTTGAGTCTCAGATACAGGCTTGACACCTTTCAGTTTCTTTTCAATCTCTAGCAGATTTTTCTGCAACAGAGAAAGAACAGCAACATCAGCAGCATTTTTATAGGTATAAAACCTGTAACTTATGTAAAAGATACTGTATTAAATAACCTAGATAAGATGCTGAAGAAATATCAAAATAAATGTTACCAATACAAACCCAGATAACTAAATGAATTTTTTTTTCCAGAAAGTCCAAAACACTCAATTTCTCCCTTTTAGAAACTCAGAAGATATTATATAATATCTATATAGTAACTTTCTTGAATAAATTGCTTAAGTGGAAAAAAAAAAAAAAGTTAAATTCAAAAGGAAAAATTAGTATATTGTACTATTGTGGTATCTGGCATGGTCTACTCAGAAGAGATACATGGAAAACAGGCTCTTTTCAGACCCTCCAAAAAAGCCTAATTAACAGGAAACGAGCAGTTTAGTATCAGAATTGCCTAATAACTGAAACTTCTTGGGACACATGTAGTCCAACTGCAAGGACTGGGCTCTAACCCACAAAACACTCCTAGGAATGAAACTACATGAACCAATTCTCTCCTAAATAACTGAAGTAATAATAGCAGTATAAGGAGTCATTCTGACCCTGACTTTCCAAAGAAAGAATTCAGTTTTCTCACAACCAAAATTGTTCAGGAAGGGTACAGTTTCATCACAGGTAAGAAAGTTTTTTATTCTAGCCTGAATTTCTGTTTACCTTAGCTATAGAATTTTCTGGTTCAATGCATAATACTTTGTTCAGATCCTCTATGGCTGCCTGGTAATTTTGCAGCTGATTGTGTACAGTGGCACGGCGCACCAGAGCTAGAAAGCAGCAAAGTGTGTTATTTTTGTATGTAAAGCATAAAGTAGATAACATATCTAGAAAAATAGTGTATTATTAAGTCTAAAACAGCTTTTAAAATCCTCATTGTACATCATAATGACTGCATTGGTAATAACTGTTCTCTTGATAATTTTCAAAGATGCAATTTCACATGACACCTTTAGAGAAAACACTCATGAACTGTGAAGGATCTTTTTAAATTTTTCCAATTTTTACCCTCCTCCCATGCAGATATAGGTAGCTACATCTAAACCCTTGCCTTCAGAAAGGATAAAATCAGCAACTTCCATTTCATTTTCATGCCATTTTTAAAGTAATTAAAGACTTCAGGGTGGGTATTATTGACACAATGTTCTGCACGGAATACAAGAAGGGCTCACAGTCATCATATAAAAAAGCAAGAGTCAGCCCTCTACTACTGCAGAAGAATTCCCATTACAAATCAACAGGATGGAGTACATAAGACTTCCCTGACTCTGATAATACACCAGGGAACTACTTTCTTTCTTCATACTTGCACTTCATCTAGTGGTCAATTAAGTCAACTAACAATGTGCATGTATAGGTACCATTTTATTTACTAGGCAGAAAATAATAAATAGAAATGTTCTGTTTTACCTTTTACATTGTTAGGTTCCATATCTAGTACCTTCTCACAATCATACAAAGCATTATCCCAGTCCTGAAGTTTAATTTCTGCTTGAGCTTTGTTATTATATGCAGCTGTGGTGGGTATTACTGATATACTCCTGAAAAAAGGTAGGATTAACCATGGTAGGTTCATAGTTAGAGAACCTGAATGAATAAATAGTTCTTTACTGGAAGCTGAAAACAGTATTATAACAATATTGATACTGATACTCTAACCACAATACTGGGTAGAAACTCCTTCCAGTGAGACCAGACGCAACCACTTATCAACTAGATTCACCATCTTCAGATGCCTGTTGTGTGCCATGGTTTAGATATGAGATGTTGCAGAGAAGATGTAATGGCTCATCTGTCCCTTCATCTATTAATTCTTGCGGCTGTCCAAATAGACTCAAATGAAACCAACAAATAAAACCTTCAGGAATATTAGGAATAACTGCAGAACCCTGAAGGCTATGATGAAGGGGGGAGGGGCACACAGGCTTCTACTTGGCCTTGCTTGTAAAAGGGAAAAGGCTCAGGTAGCAGTGGTTGAATCACTCAAGTCAATGTCTAGAAGAGCTTTAGTCAAGATCATCTCTGAGCTATAAAGACAACTAGGATGCATATGACAAAGTGCTGCAATACTTATGAGGAGAGTATGAGATAACTAGGTTTGCTCAGTCCGAAGCAAAAGCTACAGTCTTGTTCTGAATTACTTAAAAGGAAAGTATGGAGAAGATTGAACTACATCCTTCTCAGAAATCTACACTGATAGGACAACAGATACAAGCTAATAAAAGGGAATTTCTGATGTTTCATGAAAAAGTATTTACTGGATAGTTAACCACTGCAATATCCTCCCAAAGAGGCTGTGATATCTCCATCCTTGGATATATTAAAAACTTAACAAAGCCCTGGATAACCTGATCTATCTTGGCCCTGCTTTGAGAGGTGGTTTGCAGAAAATAGCATTCAGATGCTGCTTCTAACCCAAATTACCTTGTGATCCTCAAGTGCAATTGTAACGACTAAGCAGAGTGATTTCACTTGATGTATGCAGAAAAATAGGCAAGATTAATGTATTTTAAAATCACGTTAGAATAAATGGAAATTAGTTAAGACTGCAAGTCAAGAACAAAAAAAATCAAATAAACAGTTGTGTGCTATAAATATCAATGTCTTTGTTCACATATATCCACTTCTTCTCTTCCTAATAAAGGTTAATGCCACTATACAAACGTTTTAAGTATTTTTAGGCTAAATCATTTTGCCCTTTCAAAAATAATCTGTCACTAGTTGCTTAAGTAAGAAGTTGTTTTAATCGCACAGCTTTAAAAATAATAATCACAAGTAACAATCATCAAAATAAAAGAACACAGCAGTATGCACTCACCGGCTGTAATAAGTTACTGCTTCCACATAATCACCACTGGCAAAGGCTTCATTGCCCTTTTCTTTTTCACGAGTAGCAATAAAAATCTTCTCTTTCTTAGTCATGCCTAGAAAAAGTATTCATACGACAACTAACAACTTGCCCTGATGCAATCAAAACACTGACAGCCAAAAATGTTGAATGTCATATTCTGTATATTATACATTTCTAAGACATTACCAGCTGTGTCTATTTTCTTTTCGATTATTGGAACACTTGGCCTACTAAAGAATCTTGCTTTAGAGTTATTTTCTTCGCAGTCTTCATCAATTTTAGAACACACCTTTTCCACATCGAACCTTAAATTAATAAAAAAAACAAGTTCAGAAGTGTCACATAGCAAGACTACTAGAAAGGCACATTGTGCTTCTGTTACAAACTAAAGATAAAGAGATACAAAGGCTGTACTCAATTATCCATGACTATTTAGGAAACAGATGTTTAGTCTTCTTTCCTTGTGGGTTATTCTGTGTACTTCTTTTTACATTACCTCCCCACTTCCTCCTCCTTTCTAGTTAAAGCCAAACAAACCAAATGAAGAAAATGCCTGGCTCAGCTCCTCTCCAGCCTCCAGGAAAACAGAGGTAAAATTTAAGAGCACCAGACTCAATCACAATCCTGTGAAACATTTCTATTAAACTTTGCCAAAATACCTAAGAAACAGCTTCAGAGCTATTAATACTATAAGCATGAGAGAGCCTCCAAGGCTTTTGTGAGGCTATTTTTGAAAACCCTATTTAGATTTTATATAAAAAAATATTGCTGCCATAGTCTTATAAAACAAATACAGTAATAACCAATTCCGACATTATCTGGAAACGCTACACAATTGCTACACTCACTGCTTTTTAGGATTTAATGAAAAATAGCCTTTGCTTTCCACAATAATCTTGGCAATACAAATAATTTGTTTGAAACAGAGGAACAACATTCAAAATTTATCCACTTAAAAAACTGTTCAAGTAAGGCTAATTGATCACCATTTTGATTATCTATGCTATCTCAGATTTACCTTTTAATTCTAAATAAAATACGCTTCAAAGTAAGTTTGTAAAATATGAAGTGAAATACTTTGTTTAAAAATTGCCTAAACAATTATTTGACCGTTTTGAAATTATCTTCAAGATGTTTTCAAAGTACAAGATGCTTCAGACAAAATTTTTCAAACAACTTGTTTCAGTATACTCATAATACAAAATAAGTACAGTTACAAAAATGCACAAACTGGAATGTTATCAGCATGCTAAAACACTTAGAGATTGAGTACATAAAACTGTAAAAAAATCCTGAAACCATTACTTTAAATAATACAGAGGACAGAGGGAAGAAAAATAAATTGTTGCAGAAATTTTAATAACCTTGTTTAATAATCTTTTTTGTCCACATCTGAGCAGGAAGGCCCCAATTTCTGAAACATACATGCATGAAAATAACTGATATGCATAACAATGCGTAAAAACAGCATCTTATGTAGGCAGAGGTGAGTGGGACATTACGAGTTTTATTGCCCAACCCTAGTCTTGAGATTTAACTCCCTACCTACTGCATTGGCAACTTGTGCCTCCTCACTGTGATTCTACAGCATCATATTCCAGATTTCAAGAGCTAGAGGGAAGCTGCTACCATGCAAAACAGTGAAGTATGTGCATTTCTCTCTCTGTGTTTTAACAGTTAGGGGTCATTAATCTCTCACACAACTTGGGAGGGTAACATGCCCCATTATGAAATGCATAGAGCATTTCTGCATCAGGACTCCATCCTCTCTAGAAATAGTCAGTTACTGTTCAAACCTCTTATTATGTGTGATTGAATCTGAGCAAACTGATGCATCTGCCTCATGCTCATTTTCTGAGCTCAGTAGGAATAAGAGCACAGTTTTTTAATTTAGACTTGTAGTTTTAAATACACAGAAAATCAAATAAGCCCATGTTAAATCACCCTAGAAATGCTTCCAAAATGATAAATTAAGCTAACGGTAATTCCTTGTTTTTACATACTTCTATAGATTTCATATCTAAGATGTTAAAAGGAAAAACAAAATCTGAAATAAAATCACTTATTTGTATTTCCTGATGACTTGCTCTACTTCACACAGCCTGTACAAAAGCATAATTTGTTCTTGGCTGTTGGCACAACAATGCATCATTTGCATTTCAACAGAAAGCTTATTATGATAAACCTGTTTCACCAACACATAATAATTCCCTGACATGTTGACCTTAATACTATGTTTCTGGAAAATACTTTAAAAAAGAACCTCCGTGTTATTGAACAAATGAGATTTAATAAAGGACTTAACGTACTTATCCCATTCACTGTAATCCCGTGGTATGTTCTTCTTGTTTCTTTGTTTACTTTGTAAATTTTTTTTCTGAAAGAGAAACAGATAGCCTGTAGACATTTTTAAAGTGGAAATTCACCCCGTTTAGTTTTGCTTCTATAATGTATGTTCCTAGAAACTAACATGACTACTCTCAGCATTGTCTTAAAAATCTAATTTGTCTTGCTTTGAAGAAAATTTTCATGTATTTTACATATTAGATGTTTACATATTAGATAGGAGACTGCTCTTCCTAATTAGTATCTTGTGCCGCCACCTTCCAAAGGATCTTTTCAACACAGCAAGGGAGAACTCAGTCTTGGGAAAACCTAGCCTCTTGATGTGTCTAAGATTGAAACAGCAACCCTGTTTTAGGTTTGCCTTTTAAACTCCATCATTGAGGTTTGCCTTACTTTAAATTTAACCTTAGGACCTTCCTGCCATAATCAGTCCCAATAACAGATTCAAGTGACTTGTGTCGCAGGCCATCTCCTATACTACTGGAACATACTTCCATAGCTAGCACCTTTGACATCTCTTCTACCACTGTTATGAGACTATTTCTGATATGTCCCTCCCTGCTTGTTGACTTCAGCAATACTTAATAGCAAGGTGTGGTTTCAAACTGGTATTCCACTGTGGAACAGCCAGTTCAAAATATTCCCATCTACTCTGTCTATTCAACCCTTTTCTTACACTTGCATCATTCCCCAAGTTAGACACCAATGTAACTTTTAGTGGAGTTGTGGATTTGCAAATACCTGAGTTCAAATAAACAGTTCAAATTACAGTCCAAGTCCTAAATATCTATACCAGTTCAGCTGAGAATGTGATTAACTGGACCAAAGAAAGAAGCAGCAACTTCTTAAACGAGCTTTACCAGTGGTGACATAGTAACAAGTAAATACTTCTGCAGTTGGATGTAAACACATCAATTTACATAATGCAAATGTGACCCTTCCTGTAAACACTTCTAACTACGCATAATATTAGGTTACGCAAACTTTTACAGCATATAACCTCAAACTTATGCTTAATGTTTTCAGTCTTTCAAGAAGCTAGACAAAAGGACAACTGTAGTTAGTGATTAGCAGATGTTAGGAGGAGGTAATTCTTAAACATGGCTTGCTGAAACATGGGTTATCATTATGTATGCATCCTGGTGTAAGTTATATATTTATATTTCTTACATTAGCAAGTTCATATTTTTTTCAAAACTATAAGTCCTTAACTTACATGATTACAAAACCAGTGAAACTCTCAGAAGAAAACACCTAAGGTATTTACATGAAAGCAGCTTTAATTTGGGGAGAGAACTACAGGACATTCTTTTAAGGAATATGCCAGAAGTGCTGACTCAGAAATGCACTTTTAAAAATTCTAGGTCTCATATTCTTGGGACCATTGTATCTGAATTGTGGCTCCAGCAGAGTCAGGAATTTCTCAATCAGTAATTATTTCAGAGCATCTCATTCTAGAGGCTTTGATAAAGAAAATATGCTCACTGTGGAACTAAACCAACAACAAAAAATCTCTAATATTTTTCTTTCCACAACTCAAAATGCATGAATTCCACAGCATCTGAAAGCCAAGCAAACAACTCTTGGACCCAAGATCCAAGCATACAGGCTTGGATGCATACAGGATACGAGTATCTTTAAATGCAGTATTTCGTTCTGTCCAGCAAAAAAGTGAAGCAACAACAACAACAAAAAAAACCTAATGTGGACAATTAAGAACAGAAAAAAATCAAGCTATTTCTCCAGTCCTCATTTAGCATGCAGTATAGATGCAACCTTGAAGCCCTGGGCAGAGGAAAAGAAAAAAGGGAGTATAAGACAGAAGCTTTCATATTATGTTATAGAGGGAAATACTCCATAAAGTTCACTTTTGGTCACTTTTATTAAATAACCCCCTATGACTTCACAATGCTAAAAAGTAAAAAACCACAGAGTTCCAAGCTGTTACATAAAAAGTTTGAATTCTAAGATTCAGTTTCATGTATCCCTTCTCTTGTCCAGCACAGGATACAATTACTTCCAGGGCGGCCTACTTGGACGAAAGAAATGCAAATCATATTTCAGAAATAAGGCATTATATACAAATACGAAATTATCCCAATAAATTAATAAGAAATACCACATGATCTTAAAGATCCTTTAGTAGCATTTCTCACTTCCAAAAAGAAAACCCTTCAGTGACTTGGTCAGAATAGTGTCCCAGAATTTTAAAGAAAATAGTGGGAATCAGACTGAAGCCATTCATGCTAACACCTGTCAATTAAAAAATTTCCCATCCCACACCTGGTTTTCTGCCAATCCCTACAATAAGTGCATTTAGGATGGTCAAAGACCAAACAAATTGCAGGCAATCAAATAAATGGGATAAACAAAGAGAAAGCTATTGTCTAGAAGAAAATGAAAATGCTTATTCTGTAGTTCTGAAGATAACAGTTAAGTATGCTTTATGGCTAAAGCTGGAATACCAACCCAAGGTATAAAATAAGGGAAATCAAAGATTACACATAGATCACTGCCACACAATATAAAAACGGCCATAGTGTGAAACGGTCAGAGTCCAACATCCATATTGTATGTGTTTCAGAGTATTTATTTTGGTCTCACTCCTGTCTGGTCTCATGGAACCAATGCCAATGGCAGCTTGAGAAAATCTGGCATAATTACATCCAAAAAGAATCTAGTTCCTGTGTTTAAATATTGTTTTGAAATGTGATTCAAAGACCATAAATGGAAGTTTAAGGAGATCTGCTCCAGCAATGAACTCTTGATCAGAATCACGACATTATTACAAGACACGTTAGTAGTAAGGAGGCACTTTCCACTTAAGCATTGGTTTCTTGCAAAGAAACTTTTCACTTTCTAACAAAATAAATAGTAAGAAATTAAGACAGTAAATGAGAGTTACTAATAAGAAAAAAGTCTGTATGTACAAGAAGCTCGTGCATATACAATTTCTGAATTTTAGAAAGATATATAGCATTTCTAACATATTAATATATGTTAGAGGTATATACTTGAGGTACCTGATTGTCAGGAAGACAACTACTGGAACAACGAATAGGAGGAAAGTTATCTTGTCTTTCATGCACTGCATCTGTTCTCAGGAACTGTGGTTCCTTATCATCTTCATTCATTTCTGCCTCCCAGTCCTGAAAATAAATAATGTATCTGTACCATAAAGAAGTAGAGCAGATAGTCTACAACTGCCCTAAAAACTATCCTTATAAAGCCCTGCTCTTAATGGGAAAAAGCAATTAAGACAAAGAGAAATTAAGCTTTTTTGAACAAAAATTAATCTAAAAAAGGGTTTTTTTACAGTTAATATGGGCATCAAAGATTCTGTGACATTAGTTCAAGAAAATGAAACCCCTAACCTAATCATGTGATCATTTCCTCATTTAATCATGTAATTATATTCTACTTAGGCACAAGAAGACGAAGACTGATATGTCAAAGTGATTATATTACTGACAATTATATATTGGAGTTACACTGTACCATCAGTTCACCATTAATTGTTTCCCATTCTTCAGCTGTGAAATCAGAAGCTGTGGCAGCAGGCTTATCTTTTCTCAGAGCTCTGCTCCTTGGATATAAATGCTCAATGCGCTTTTCACAAAATGATGTAAGATCAGGATAACATCCCTCTTCACCAGACCTTCAAAAAGAAAACATGTATGCTAAAAAAAAAAAGGAACTGCACTGTGTCCTCCGTATTTCTCTCCATATGTTGTCTCTGTATAGCCCCCAGAATCACTGCACAGGACTATTTTCCTGTTACAAGTGAATTCTGCTATCATATAACATTTTGATCAGAAAATTACAATGAGTTAATCCCTTTCCAATGGGCACACATACAACAGTTCAAAATTATCACCACAGTGCTCATGAAAAATGTTCATGTCATTCAGCAAAATTTAAAACAAGCATTACATGTGAAACTACCACAGTCAGGCGCGATGGCTTTGAGATAGAGCACAAACCCAGCAGCAGCATTTGTGAAAAACCTGCCGTTTAATTACCCAAGCCTTTTGGATGGTTAAAACAGTACTTGGATTTCTACCATTATAATTTGTACACTTTTAAAATTATTAATTCTGTTTTTTAAATTAGAAAAATCACAAAGAGATTTGAGACAAAGAAAAGTATTTAGTTACAAGTTCCCTCAAATTTTATAAAACAAGAATATAATTAGTAATTAAGTTAAGAAAATATAATCCTTACCTTAACACCTGGAGTATCTTTTCCAGGTGTTTAACATCTGTGCACTTCTCAATGAACTTGTAGTCCAGATGACCAATAGGTATTTGATAAGTTTTAGTAGTTCCTTGGTCCAGAAAAAATGGCATTGACTCATCACCCATGACTAAATATTTAAAGGAAAAAATGCAGTGACTCTGTAGGCACTTAGTTATATTTTGGAACAATGCTAATTTAAGGAATAACCCCGGCTCAAGCTCTGAAGTACTACAGATATTCAAGCAGATCTATTGCCATGAAATTAAAATTTCAAACATGAAGATCACACAACGTATTCTTCACAAAGATTTACTGACAGAAGTACATGAGACATTCTTTGTAAAAAGAATATGTAAAAGTCTGCTTCTGCAAGGCAGACTACTTAAGAAAAAACTGCTTTAAAAAATTGCCAGCATTTTTTTTCCGAATGCATTCTCTATTTTTCTTTAAACACAATATGGCATTACCTAGTTTAAGCAAGTGTGCAGGGATGAAGAAGAACATGGCACAGAACTATGCTGTTTTCAGAGGGAAGATATTAACCAGCTCAGGAGTATCTAACGGAATGATAACCTTTGCGTTCCACCTGTTTGACTTTCCTCGCTAACTGCATTTTCTGGGCTTCTTATTATATTACTGTACTAATTTGGATCTTTTCCAGTTAGCCTGCAACTGATGTTCTGTAACTGGTGTTCAAATTGGACACTTCCTGTATCCATGTACCTTTGATCTGCTTATCATCATAATTTTCTATTTTGATTCCATGGAGCAGAAATTCTTCTTCCTCTCCCCATAGCCATGTTATATATGTGCTTAAAGCTATCAGTTATTTTTTGACAAAGGGCTGCAAGATAGCACGTAACAACAATTACGAACGGATAAACCGCTTAAAATTAAAATAATTGTATTCTAATATCTAGTATAATTAGATGCATTAATTTGTAGTTGCAAAAAAAAACCGCTTACAGTATAGTATCACATAAATAATAATTGATCATAATCGTGTATTGCATTAAGACAGGATTCTGATAAAAAAATCTGCCGTTTCAGTACAGGAAAAGAAACAACATGGACAGAGACACAAACACGGGAAATCACGAGACTGGAGTAAAAAAAACCAAGAGAGGCACTTCTCACAAAAATTTAATATTTTCTCTGAGTTTGTTTCCATAAACGTTAGGAACAGAGAATAAAAAATGCCCGTTTCCTCGAGTCCCCAACGCAGCTCTCGGGCGATACGGAGAGGAGACCTGGGTGGCACTGCACCGCCTCAGCCCCGCCAGCTCCGCGAAGCCGCGGGGCCTCGCTCGCGGCCGCTGACAACACAGCTCTCCCCGCCTGCACTCAGGAATTTACCTTAAAATCCCCTCACAAAAGTGGTCCTTTCACACCACAGCCGGAGCCGGGACAGCGCGGCCAGCCTGTGCCTAGCAACTGTTGCTATGTACAGCATGGCGGCCAGTGGCGGGTCCAGGCGAGCGACCGGGAAGGGGTCGCAGGGCTGCCTTCACCACTGACTCCCTAGCGAAGTTGCTATAGAGCCCTGCCGAGCCGCAGCGGCGACCCTGGTCCTGTGTGGCGGACTTCAGCACCCACCTGCCCGCTGCCAGCTATCCTGAGGCAGACACGAGGTGCCTCAGTCGGTGTATCCCTCGCTGCGTCGCAGGCGCAGGCCGGGAGGAGCGGGGTTAAGCGACCCGTGCTGAGGGAAGAGGCGGGGCTGGCCGCGGCGGCTATCCCTGTCCTGCGCCGGACGGGGTACAGAAATAAAACACCAACTGCTTGTTTGTAACGTATCTCATTTCTCTTGAGCAGCCGATCCCTTCCCACCGCCCGTTGCGCCAGTCGTCTACGTCTCCATTAGCCCGACAGCCCCAGTTCTGGCTTCCTGTCTGCTTCTGCGGGCAGACCCGCGCTGCCGACGGAGGGAAGAGCGTATGGCAGAACAGGGGCCTGTCCACACTCAAAGAATCACCGTCGTTTCCGTTGAAAGGGACATTGAAATCCATCAAGTCCGACCATCAACCTGATGATGCCAAAGCCATCACCTTGCCAAATCATATAAACCTGTCTTGGATTCAGCTTATAGCAAAGCCCAGTCAGCCCACAGCCCAGCAGATCCCATCCCTTACTCCCACCAGGCCTTCTGTAGCATTGATACTGCCCTCTCTTCACGGGCAGCCCTCAAGCTCACCCATCAGTCAGATCCATCAACAGTTTGATGCCACATTACTATCTCAACATTAACAATGTCATTAGCACCACCAAAATTGAGATCCGGAAGCAGTTAAGGGAGCTAAATTACTATCATGCATAATCCAGCACTTATTTTGTACGACAACTTGGTGATAAGCATGTTCTAGTATTACTTATCACACATTCCAAACAGATGCAAAAAATCACAGAATCTTAGAATAGGTTGGGTTGGAAGGGACATTAAAGATCACAGAGTTCCACCCCCCCTGCCATAGGCAGGGATACCTCCCACTAGATCAGGCTGCTCAGTGCCTTGTCCAGCCTGGTCTTGAACACCTCGAGAAAGGGGCATCCACAACCTCTCCGGGCAACCTGTTCCAGTGCTTCACCACCCTCACTGTAAAGAATTTCTTTCTTATGTCGAGTCTAAATCTACCCCCTTCCAATTTACATCCATTGTTTCTTGTCCTCCCATCCTATATCATATTAAAAAGTCCTTCCCCTGCCTTTCTGTAGGACCCCCTCAGGTACTGAAAAGTTACTATAAGGTTCCCCCTGAGCCTTCTCTTCTCCAGGTTGAACAACCCCAACTCCTTCAGCCTGTCTTCATAGGGCAGTTGCTCCAGCCCTTTGACCATCTTCGTGGCCCTCCTCTGGACCTGCTCCAATAGCTCAATGTCCTTCTTGTGTTGAATGCATCAACACAAACCAACCACTTTAATCTCTAAATACAGACCCTGGAGAAGTCATCTGAAAAGCCAGCCAAGATGCTATTTCAGTCTTGAAAAATTACCAAAATTATCCTTATGGCACAGACCAAATGTAACTACCTCCTCTCTTCTCTGAGAGATTTTTTGACACTTTCTCCTCAGCTGTGTGCCTGAATTGTGTGCTCTTAGGTTCTTTGAGATTTGTTCTTTTGAAACACAGGTACGTGTTTCCAAGCCTTGAGTAGCCTTACATTTATTTTCAGTAGAATTTATTCAAGTCATAGTTATGTAGTTATGTAGTTCTGCACAGGAGTCCAAAGAACATTTAACAAGAAGTTAAAATGCAACAAAGTTTAGATGACAGTAATGAAGATAAGGTTAACTCAAAAAGATTACAATACTACTCAAACTACTACATATTCTGACTATAATTTAACACAAAAGCTTCAGAAATCTTGCTGGAAGACAGTACAGACAAAATTTAGTATCAGGATAAACTTTAATATATCAGTATTTTAAAACACAAATATGAGCATGTATTGGTACACCAATGGATTTACAGAACAAAGGTATCAGAAAAATTAAACTGCAGCATGAAGTCACTGTATCTTCAGTAGAAATCACCGAGCATCAAAAACCACCACTGGAATATTGAAGTTAAAGGAAAAGAAATGTTGAAATGGTTGAAAAAGGAGAGAAGAAGAGGGCAATGACAAAAGAGTGATGGTGTCACAACTAACTACATAAAACCATTTCAAAACCCATCTTTAACTAACCTCACAACACTTTCCTTTTTCTAAAGGGCTGATTGATATCAGCTCTTCACAGTATGTCATCCAACAGACTGTCACAACTTACTGTATTTTGTCAAAAAAAAGGGGAAAGTGCCAGAAAAGAAAACAAACTCCCTTCCATACTGCGAAGATTTCCCCACTTTGCTCTGCAGTACTGATTTTTCACCTTGAAGGATTCTTCACCTAAGTATTCAGATCTTCCATTTGGTTTCCCTTATAGACCTTGTCTCTATCCATAGCTCCCAAAATGCATTCAAGTGTCCAAGTTAAAGGATACATCTTTTTGTCCTTTTCTTGTACATTATTCTGTAGCCACATTCTCTGCATCTGATAGGATCTCTTGCCTTTATTTCATTTTCGGTATGACATTCTAATGTGATGAAGGAAAACAAAGGAAGTGGGTAAACAAAACCAGCATTGTTAGCCAGCACAGCTAGCTTTCAAAAGTCATAATAGTAAAATTTCTATTTGTGACAAACAAAGCATAGTACAAAAATAACTGTGAATTACTATAAAGAGCTGAAAGATATCAAGATACTGTAGAAACAAAATCACCAAACTTCACTTACACTAAGATCAAAGAAAATCACTGAATTATTACTGCAGAAAATACTTCACAGTCTTGCCACTAGACTGCCTTCTAATGGAAACTTTATCACAGACCCCTGAAGCCCCAAGTTTGTTTCTTAAAAAACAAAACATTTCAGATACTTCTAAAGTGGTAACTTCATAAATTTTTAAGTTGTTAACTTACACAGAGCTAAGAGAGAATCTGACTACTGCACTTCAATAAAAGTTGAGTGATCATGCAATATTTTTAAAAAAGTCTCTGAGATGCACTACATAGAACAAGAACTATCTGACCACAAGCAGACATTTAGAGAAAGCATCCTCTGGAGATGAGGACCTCTGCAGAGCAACACAAGTTCTAGTGAATTACTTCCACACTGCTATCCATACATACACCAATTCAGCAGTACCATCAGTGTGCAAAGCTTTAAAGAATATCAGGATCCATATTGCAACTACTTGTATTTATCTACTGATCAATACAATTCTGATACATTCTTCACTACTGAAGCACACAAATTTTAAAATGTGCTGATGTCTTTACCTCCACAAATGTAAATCATTGGCTGCTGCTTTGGAGGTTGAACATCTTTCTGTGAATCCATGATCTAAACAGAAAAACGATAGCAAAACACAACATGCACACAGGTTTGTTGGGTTTTTTCAAGGCATACCACAACCACTGAGGGCCTACTTCATAGGAGAGCTGTTACGATAGGAAAAAGGGTAACCTAACAGCTATAAACTAAAAGAAAAAAGACTTAGATTGGTGTCCTGGCTCTGATGGGTTATTTTTCCACTAGCTCTGACACAGAAAAGACTTTTTTACAATAAGGGTCGTGAAACACTGCAACAGGTTGCCTAGAGGTGGTAGATGCATCATCCCTGAGAATATTCAGGGTCAGGTTGGACAGAGCTCTGAGCACCCTGATCTAGTTGAAGATGTCCCTCTTTCAAAAGCAAAATAGTATCAGGTTTCTCAAAGCTTTGTCAATTTTGTATAGAAAACCTCCAAAGACTGAGATGGTACAAAACAAGATTTTAAACATTAAAGCCCAATAGATATTTTTTTAAAACCTTTTTTTTCTCCACTTAACGCCACTTAACCTTTCTTCTGACGTTGCCATTTGTGTTGCTGTTTTGCAAGACAAAGAAGACAATTGTTCCCAAGGCTTAATTCCAGTCAATAGCCTTTGTGATACTTCTATATCAGCACGGTTTTTGGATTTTCACTTAATGTTGCGGTACGGGTCACTTCACTGACCTTCAGAGTTTGTTTCAGTCTAAGTTCCAATGGCAAGGTCTTGAAAAAAGAACAGGCTTGACAAAACCAATCCTTCCTGTGTTTAGAAGAGCCTACACCACTCCATTTGAGAGAGCTGGAAATAATTTACTGTACAGCTTTTAAGTAAGGTTTTACTCTACCATAACCATAGCGGCAATTAAATCCACGCACATTACAGTAGGTTTTTTTGCATCAGCACGCTCTAGTAAGATACTGAGGGAGTTAGGCTTGTTCAGCCTGGAGAAGAGAAGGCTGCGGGGTGACCTTATTGCAGCCTTTCAATACCTGAAGGGAACCTACACCCAGGAAGGGAGTAAACTCTTTGAAAGGGCTGACAATAGCAGGACTAGGGGAAATGGATCCAAGTTGAAGGAGGGAAGATTTAGGTTGGATGTTAGGGGGAAGTTCTTTGCTAGGAAACAATTAAAACAAACCAATGAAAAATCAATCCCCAGCGAAGGCTCCGTATGGGGGGAGACCCCGACATCGGCCCCGCCCCAGGGCTGCCGTCCTGGCACAGGCTGCCGAGGGAGGTTGTGGATGCCCCGGCCTTGGAGATGTTCAAGGCCAGGTTGGACGGGGCCCTGGGCAACCTGATCTAGTAAATGTGTTTGTTAGGTGGCCCTGCTAG
>VZTY01029611.1:178101-269567 GCA_013400935.1 Turnix velox
CGACAGTTGCAATGTCGGTGATTCTCGCGCCTACCGAACTGGAGCAGTTAGTTAGGTCGGGTTATTACCGCCCGTTTGACGCTGTTCGCTCAGCTACCGGCTCAACCTCACCAGTGCTGCGAGTTTTGAATCTATTCAGTAGAAATAGCTATTTTTGCTTTATTCCCCAAAAAAATGTTTACCAAAACCTGTGTTGCGTGCACACGCCGATATAAATGACTTCGTTCAACGGGTTCCCCAGTTTAAGGAGAGGTCTTTCCGAACACAATAAAAATCGTTTCCTCAGCACGCAGACGCGTTGAAATGCTTGAGGCTTTATCAGCCGCTAGCCTGTTGATGTTGTCGTGGTAGCAAATCACCTTCGTACCTTATTTAAAACAAACTTGAGGAATAACAAGTAATTGCGACTTTCCTAAATTTCTATTTAAATTAGACGGAATGGAAGTACAGTAATGATTTTAGGTAGCCCACCTGCTTCTTTTGGAGTTCCACGATGAAGTACATGCAAGAAAAAAGAGATGTGAAATGCAGTTATTCGTCTCGATTCCGATTTCATCGCACCGTCACTATCCGCCCCCGGGGCGGGTGCGCACCAGGAGTTTGAAGGAGGGCGAGGGGGGGAAGCCTGAAACTTGGTAAACGCATACAAATTGGCATTTCATAAATAAACAAAATCCTAATTGGCATTATTTCTACAGGCTCGTTTCGTATTTTAAAATGCATTTGACAGAAGGATTTTTTAAAAGGACTCGCCACTAATGCCGTCGTGAATAAGTAATTTAAATGAAAATAAGGTTTACACTATTAAGAAAGAAATATTGTAATTGCTTAAATTTGGGCGTACTTCAACCGTTCCCCTGGAAAAACAGTATGTTTTACCAGACCTTTGGTTACTATAGGCGTTTCCGACAAAGCCCGCCTCATTCCAGCGGGCTTTTTTAGCTGAAAAAAACCCCACATTCTGATGGACTGATAAACACCGGTCCTAAAGATGCTCCTTGGATTGAGAGTCGCACAAAAGCTCAGCCCAGCGCATCTGCAACCTGTGACACCTCTTCTCGTTTATTTAGAAGTGGCGTTTCTCGGTTTTAGAGAAGAGTTTCTTTGTTTTCATTTTGTTTATTTCTGGTTTTGTGTCACCTTTTGTTAAATCGCGCTTTTTGCAGCGCGATGCATCCAATGCCATCGCTACAACTTGTTATATTTCTCGGACGGTTTTGATCCAAGTCACAAAGACGGGTGCTAGTGACAGAGTCAGAGCCTGCAGCTCTGTCAGAGCCTGCGTCCCGCCTTAAGGGGCTAAGCAAGCCGCCAGTTTCACAGACGAGGCAATTTATTTTACAAATAAATACAGCGTTCTGAAAAAGAATTCATCCCGATCTATATGAAATAGCTGATACTACAGAAAGTACTTTCAGAAAGAGTTTGTGTTACATCGCTGAAGGTTTTTAATGCATTTTCTTTTTTAAAAGAAAGTGGGAGATATCCCAAGAACGCTTCTATCTTTATCCGTAACAGTTACCTGCGGCAGAGTGAGGCTGTCGAGCCCCACCGACAGAAACGATGTTCCCTAATTTCTGTGTTTCTTTGTAAAGCTTCTTCTGCTTTGCTTCTCCGGACGCAGGCTCCGCTTTCAGATTCGCTATTGATTTCTCTCCTTCAAATCGGACGTTGTCCTGGGGGAGGGAGAAAACTTGGAAGCATAAACGAGAAAAAGAATCAGAAAAATAGGGGTAACTCGGGTAAATGTTGGGGTTGGGTTGGGTTGCGAGGATTGTCTGGTTCAACCCCTCCCACCATCAGCAGGGACACCTCCCACTAGACCAGGTTGCTCAAAGCTCCATCCAGACTGGCTTTGAACACTTCCAGGAATGAGGCATTCAGTTTCTCTGGACAACCTGTGCCAGCGTCTCACCACCCTCAGAGCAAAATATTTATTCCTTACATCCAGTCCCGCTCCCCGCCCGACGCGGCCGCTTCCCGCCGCCGGCAGCGCCCCCTCCTGTCTGGGCTCGCCGGTCAGTGAGCCCCTTGCGGCCGTACTGAGCCCTGGAAAAAGGGATAGCTAAGCGTTCGAGGCTGGGATAAGTTTGGTGTGTTTACTTTTGTTTGTTAGTTATTGTTCAGTTGGTACTTCTTTTCTGATTTTTAATATACAGGTAAGCTAAATCACGTGAAAAACTAGGTGCCATCGTTACGAATTCCCCACTGCGCTGTCAGCTGACTGAAAGGAGAGGGCGCTTGGGAAACGCTCTGTAATACTTGGCTATATTAATTAATAGAAAATAATTAACTCAAGCTTAAGGGTTACAGTGCGAATAAGGCTCGTAATCTGCGAGAGCCTTTGGCTAGCGGTGCCGCCCTCCGGCGGGGAGCTGAGGGGGCTCCTAGAGAGGCGCGAAAGCCTCATCGCCTCAGGCACCTGAGAAGCAGCAGGAAAGGGGAAGAAGGGCACAGCGGCGCTTTTAATGGTGGGGCGGGAGGGGCCTGCAGGGCTGGAGTATAAAGTGTGAAGGGAGAGCAAAGAGGCGAGTTTCGCCGGTGTTGTTGGGCGCTTCTGAGGAGCTGAATCTTTCCCTTAAGGCTCCGGTTGCTCTCTTCATGGTGCTGCTGCTGTGCCTGGGTCCGCAGCACGGGGTAGGCAGCGGTTGGTAAGGGCGGGTAGTTCAAATCCAAGCGAGGGAAAGCAGCAGCGGTGGCCGCACGCGAGGAGCCGGTGTGGGTGGAGTGAAGCCAAGCGGCTCCTCGTCAAGGGCAACGGGCCCCAGAGCGGGCGGCGAGCTGCGGAGGCGGTAGCGCTCCCCTTCTCCCCGACTCTCAGCTAGCCCCGCCGGCTGCCTCAGCTGCGCTCGGTCGTCTCTGGACTCTATTCCCCAAGCCGGGCTTGCTAAATGATGAAGTGAAGCTGTTGCTTTGCTCGAGTCTGATATTCCGAGTGACTGAGAGACCCTTTGGTGCTGGTCCCTAGCCAGCTGCCCGTAGTCTTCATCGCTAGGTAATAAGACTTTGCAGTATCTCAACTGGGTAATGTCTCTCTTGCACCTCTCTCTCTACCCTCCGCATCAGTTCTCACTCTAGGTCATTATTAGGGGTAAACAGTACTTTGCGTACAACGCCTTTGCTTTGGAGGATCTCGAGTTGCTTCACAAACTAGGGTAAGTGACCCACGTCTTAAAGATAGGACTTAGCTATGCCATCCTACTCCGTGTTAATACCTGTGAAAGTATAAGTGGCTTTCTTCATCTGTAGATCTGCGTGCTCTAAATGAGTGGAGTCTTGAGATAGTTTTACCGTAGATAAGGTATCAGTTTAAATAACAAAGACAATACTTCTGTATCACAAAAACTGCTCTGTTACAGTGAAGCCACCTTGTCTGAGGCATAAACGTTCATGTGTGTTACTGGGAATGTAAATTAGTGTCAGAGATAGATGTGATTCCATCCTAGAACTCATGTCAAATTTATAGACAGCATTTACATTGCCTTCTATTAATTAAAATTTTTACCTCATTAAAACACTTTGTGAGACTAAGTTTTCAGAAGTTATTTCTTTAAATATTTGAATCCTGTTTTAAATTTAATCTTGGTCTCTGAGCATGAAATAGGTTTTCTGTAAACTGCCAGAAAGTTTGCAATAGGCTTGTAGGTCAGTTTGAAAACTACAAAATCAATAGTGATAGATACATCCTTGCCAGTATATAAGTACTAATAAGATATGAGAAATGGATAGAGTACAAGAATTTACACTTACCAGATAAGGATTTTATTCCTTCCCCTGTTAACTGACTTGCAGTGTGACCACTCTTTTCTTCCCTGTGCATGAGTTTTATGAGGTCTAAAGAAGGCTAACAATACTTAGAGATATTGCTTTGAGATTCCCAAATGTAAACGGCTTAATGTTACACATTAAATCCAGAAGATGAAATTCTTCTCCTGATAAAAAAGGAAGTTCTTATAGAGGTCTAGGCAAGTCATAAGAGGTTTTACTAGGCATCTCTTACAAGTAGCATCTCTTTCTAACATGAGAAATGTCCAGCACTTCTGAAAGGCTTTCCTTTTTGCACTGTATTTGTAAAATGAGAAATTAAGTTTATTGACTGTGCTAAATTAAATCTTAATTTCTACAAATAATACAAACAACAGAATATGTATGCTGCAAAGAAGTATAATGAACAGTGCTTACTCCGTATTTGCAGTGGCTTCTCTATAGCTCTCAATAGTTCTCAAAGTAGTAAGCCCACAGACTCTCTCTGCTGGACGTTGGCGTATCTACAGCATTCTCTTGGTTTTTTCTTAAGTTGCCAATAGCACAGCTGTTTTGCTCTCCCCGACATGCAAAAACTTGCCATTTTAAAAATTTTCGCTTTTTATTACTTCAGAAGAATTTTAGCAATTGGTATTTATACAGTACTATTTAATTTTCATTTACTCTCGATTGTGTCTAATTTATCCTATGGAATGTCTGAGAATGCAACTATAAATGTGAGTTTTCCTTTTGTTGTTTCTTCAGTATGCTGCCTGAACACTAAGTTTCTAAACCTGTGAGCCTGTGCACATCTGTTAAACTTGTGGTTAATTTGGCTGTGTTTAAGGACAATATTAATATTTTGTAAGGTAAGTGTGGGCACGTGGTGGTTTTTTTTTTGTGGACTAAGAATTTCAAATAGTTATCTCTAAAACGGCATCTTTGTCTGCCATCAGTTTTGGTAGAATATGTCTTGCTAATGGTTGCTATTGATTTGCAGTTCATCAAAATTCATTATAGAAGATTAAACCTCTATTCTTTTTGTATGTTACACAAAGACTATTCTTTGCTGTTACTACAGGCCTCTTATAAGTCTTTCCCTCCTTTTACAAAAAGCAGTATGCTGATGTGACTCTCTGCTCACAGTGTGAATAATCAACTGAAGAACAGCAATGTACTGCAGAGACCCTTTATACCTTTTTCCTGTTCTTTAAAATACTTGTTCATGACACATTTGTAGAGGGAAAGGGGACAGCTTGTCATCATTTTGGAATTATTTTCACATACCTTTCTTTCTTGGAAGAATTTTTTCTTGACATGGGTTACTTTTTATTTTTCACTTTTTAGATTTGTTTTCATTCAGATACTAGAATGATTCTACTGGCCTGCATGCCAAGCTCTTACAGTCTGATCTTTTATATCCTGTTCATTTGAACTTTTGTACATTATTGACTCCTCACCACAGAAAACAATACAAACCACTTTCTATACTGAAACGATCTTATGAAGTACCTTCAGCATGGGTCAAAAATGCCAATTAAATGACCAAGATCATGACAGATTAATGTGGTGTTCCCCTCTTCCCCCAAACCGAGTTCCTACTGCTTGTATTTGGTGGCTTAGGGCTTGGGTAAGTGAGGACTGATGGGATATTAGTTGTGTCTTAATATCTGGTGTTTAAGCCACCTTCTTGTATTTAAGCCACTTGGCATTTTGTCTGTTCTGAAAAGTCAAGACCCATCTGAATGCAGTCCTGTGCAGACTGCTCTAGGTGACCCTGCTTTGGCAGAGACAGTTGGGCTAGATGATAGCTGAAAGCCTCTCCTGAACCCTACAGTTCTGTGACTACAAGGCTCATGTTCCAAAGTACTAGTTCTAGAGGCCAGCAGCATACTCTAGTACAAAATACTGATTCCAGCTTTGTAAGTCTTATAAAATTCAGGTGTACTACTATGGCTTCTGTGAAAACAGCCCTCATTATTCATTATGTCTTTTATATCGTTACTGTGTCTTGTGTGAATGAAGTAGTAACCTATTGCTACACTGGTTAGAGTGGAGAAACTCTGTTATGTATTAGTTGGGGAAAAAATCTGTCTGTATTCTTACATGTCATATTTAAATGAGTGCGTCAGACACTATTTTCTAGGAAAATAGATCTTAAAAAAAGATAAATAAAAATTTACTAAGTTTAAAAGGATATTTCTATGTACATTTTGAGAGGATGTCTAAACTGTCCATCAATTTCTTTACAATTTAAAGCTTCAGAACACTGTTTATGCACAGATGTGAGCAAAAGCAAGAGCTTCTTTATAAATATTTAAATGTTAAAGTAGGTAAGAATGCATTCTTCACTTTGTAACTAGAAGTCAAGTTTTAGTCTTTCCAGGGATCTAAGTAATAGTGAGACTACTAGACTTGTACTTCAAGGTTACTCCTCTCATATTTCTTAAGGAGAAAATGCCTTTTTTCTAAACCTGTCTGTTAATTCTACTAGTTGTTGAGGACTGAATTGTTAGCAGTTGGATGAGCTAATAAAAGTACTAATAAAAAACTAGGTCCTGTTGGAATGAGAGGAAATTCTGTCAGATTTTGGCACAAATGAGACAATTGTGTCTCTTATCTGAACTCTTCCATGGATGAGGAATGACATCAATTAGCTACCTGGATGAACATTTTAATTCGCCTGACTTATGGTGTACTATACACTTTAATCACTCATTCTAACCATCTCCTTGATTGCAATTTATCTTTGTGTTCAAGTATAAACATGGTTGCTACCAAGACTAATTCTTTTGACGTGGGTGCTAGCTAGGTAGACTTACACAAGGCTTTCTCATCAATATCAGGGTGTTTTGGTAATTGCTTTTATCATTTGTTTCAGAAATAACATTGGTGTCTTCATTTACAAAGCCAAAGTGCCAAGCAGACGATGTCAGACAGTCATTCGGTAATGTTTACTAGTCTGGAAAGAAATAGATTAGCATCTCCCAGCAACAATTTCAGAGAATCAAGTTCTAAAGACCCATGTTGCACTTCAGTATTTCTGGACAGCAGATGCAATGAGTATGTAAAAAATGCTGATGTAAAACATAAAGCAGCATCGAGTATAACAAGTTTATCATTGCTTCAAGACCGTTCTGAACAAGTTCATCCAGGTGCCCTCTTTCCTGTGTCATCACCTATTGAAAAAGAGATGAATTCTATCTCCTCATCAGGAAGAAGAGAGGTAAACATAAGTGCAGATTATTTTGAAACTCCTAAAGTGAGTAGAAAAAGTTCCTCACTACGCCGAAGGCTACTCGTGCCTAAAATTCCTCCAGGTGGCACAACTGCAGCATGCTGTGAAAGACAACTTAGTTCTTCAGGAAGGAGGAGGAGAGAAGTCTTCTCTTGCTTTTTGAGCTCTGATGAAAGAGTTTCACAAACTGCTTCAGATTCTCCAAGAGATAGAAGTTACAAACCTTGGAAGGTTAGCACTTCAAAGACTGAGGATTCCAATCTTGATTGTCTGAAACGGAGACTTTCTTTTTCTCAACAAAGGACTTCTACACTAGATGAGTCCAAATCGAAGGACCCATTATTGCTAGAGCCAGAATGTTTATCTCCAGTTCAGAGCAAGGATATTATTGCTAGCAATGCTATTGAATTCAATGGAGGTGTTGTGAGTGCTGGTGATGGGTTATCTAGGACTTCTACTTACAATGTATTACCTGAGACCACAGAGGGTAAATCCTTGGCTTCTGTCAACAATCTTGTAGAGAGCTTTAGCTGTGAACTTAGTGGAATAAACTCTCCCCCTGTTAAGCTGCCAAGTTACCCTGATCTTTCAATACCTGAGGACAGTGGATATAATTCACTTCATCTGGACAAATCAGGAGACTCATTGTCTGATCATGAGGGATCTTTCCAAGCGTTCTTCCAAAAATGTAAAGAAAGTTCCAAAATTCTGGATAGTAAAAGAAGGATAAGAAAGTTATCCACTCTTCGGGAAAGAGGGTCACAATCAGAGGCAGAAGATAATCATAGCAGTGCTTCTACTTCAGTGGGTAGAGTAACAGAAGAAGGAAACTTAGTCAGCAAAGACTCTGTGTTTGTTTTAGAAGAACATCCTAATGGAGACCTGGTTGTAAGTCACAGAGATCTCTCAAGAACTCCAGCTTTGAAACTAATTCATGAAATTTGCTCACAAAGAGGAAGATCAGACCAAAACCAAATATCACAGGATGTTGATGGAACAGGCATATTTGCATTAGAGATTGTTCTTGCTGGACTTATTGGAAAGAAAATGGGCCTTGAAAAAGTAGATATTTTAACAGAATTAAAGAACAGAAATTTAACACATGTTCTTGCTATGATTTTAGATGCTTTGACAGTGGAAAGTCTGTGTAGGTAAGTGGGGTTTTTTTTAACCTTTTTTCCTACAAAAAGGTGAAAATGTGTACTTCTGCAAATCAATTGTAACTTCTAGTTGAGTATGTCCTGTCAATATAATTTGCTTGTTTCTGGGGAAATTATATTGACAGGACATACTCAACTAGAAGTTTTGTCACCACTAATCAAATAGCTCTTTCTGCATAGTTCCAAATTATATGTGGAAATTAAAAAACAACATTCCAAACCAAATATGGTAACTAGTACAGATAAAACCAAATCACAGTATTCGTACATTTTAAAATACATGAAACATGTCTTTAAGCCTAGAGGTAATTTCTTCTCATTATAAGTTCCCCATGAATTCATAATACTCAAAATGCTTTTTACAGATTTTTTTTTTTTACTTAGTATTCTGCTATTTCTAAGCAAAAAGATGCTGAAATAATTTGACTTTGAGTAATGTTCTAGATTAAAATTTAATCAATAGAAACTCATGTATTTCATAGAAATTAAATGCCTTATGTGTTAGTTATAAAGGTAATGGGAGAATAGGTGAAAGTATGAAGGCATGTATGTTTTTGGAACACATAACACAGCAATGTGAATTTAGGAACAAACCTGACAAATAGCTTTTGTGGAAGGAAGAAAAATCTTGTCAGTCTGAGCTATGTAATTTATATTGGGATTCTCTACAATTTTCTATTATAATTTACAGTGGCCCATAATAGTACATGAGACCTGCGTTTCATAACAATATGCTGTATTTTTGTAGTAAATGGCAATAGTCTGTAAAATGAACAACAGCATATGAAATAATGAAGGAATCTTTAAAAGGTAGTTTTGCTATCATTGCCTCTATACTGCTTGGCAAAAATGTAAAAGTTGATTACTTCGCTCATTTCCAGCATTTGGAAAGTAAGCAAAAACTGGCGTGAAATCATCGCAGAAGATAAAGGTGCAGATAAGAGGAGGAAGTTGTACATAAAACACCTAGAAGAATCTGGGGTAAGATTGGACTCATAGGTAATCTTTTTTTCAACTGTGAAAGAAGACAGATCAGAGGAAAAAGGAAATATCTTGCAAAGCTACAGGAACGTAACTGTTGGTTAACAGTTAAACTTGATGATCTTTAAGATCCCTTCCAATCAAACTGATTCTATGATAGAGGCAATTTTAGCATGGATATGTGAAAGATTCTAGCAGGAGAATGTAATCACTCTTACTGATTTTTAAATTTTTTTCCCCCAACTGTCCACAGTTTGAGTACTAGTCTTTCAATCATGGGAGACTGCCATTTTTATTTTCTCTATCCCTACAGCCCGTCTTGAGAATATCTTGAAATGATTTTTGCTTCAGTTCTTAAACTCTGTGCCATGTTGTTCCTTGTTTTCCATTTCACTGTAATCTGCAGTGCTTTAGGACTATTTCCTGATTATTTGCATTACTGCTTGTAACTAAGCTTTTTTGTAGTGTACTTGTGAACATCAGAAGACATAGAAGAGTTTTTTTGTAACAGGTATCTAGAAAATTAAGCATTTTAATAGCAGTATATTTTTTCAGATCCTTCACTTGTGTATATGCACACTTTTGTATAACTGTGCTTTGTGACAAAATTTGTTTACTATTACTATTTGCTTGCTATTGAGATGTCCTTACTGAGAAACATGAGAATCGGTGTGCTATAGGACCTTTTTGCCTTTTTACCTTGCTCATGGGATTTTGATTTTAACAATTCTTGCCTTTTGTTCTCTTGCTGAACATAAGCGTTTAATGTGAAATACATGAACAAGATATAATTATCTTCTGTGATGTGTTGTTGCAGAGGGAAAACAAAAAAGGAAAAGGCCACAAATCCCAAATGAAATATAATACTGATTCTGATTTGCTACCTTTCATGTGAATTTTTTTCTTTTATAACTGTAATAGGAATGCCTGTTGAAAGCTGAAAATGCTGCCACGAGACTTAATGTTCTCAATAGATCTGCACTAAGGCCTGTTCAAGCTCAAGCCAGATCTCCTATACTGCAAACACCACCATTGTACACAGAACTTGCACCCAGGAAATGCAGTTCTGTTCCCCACTCAAGACAGGAAGAATACATGAAAGTAGGTAGTTTTAAAATTCTTCACCTTCAGTTTTTGGAGTTCTTTGATTTACAAGAATTAAGTAGCTCTTCTCTCCCTCCTCTCACTACAGATTGCTAAAACTCTGTTCACTGATGAAGCTCTAAAACCCTGTCCAAGATGTCAATATCCTGCTAAATATCAATCGGTAAACAAATGGGGACGATGCAGTAGAGAGGCATGTGCATTTGAGTTCTGTATTATATGTCTGCACGCTTTCCATGGGTCTAAAGAATGTCATAGTTTATCTGCAAAATGTAAGAATAAAAAAGATGCTCTTCCAGGAAGTGCCCAAAGTAAAAGAAATTTAAAAAGACTCTGAAGTTGTATGGCATGTAAGTCTTTAAATCCTTTTTCCCTTCTGGTTTCCTGATCTTGTTCATATTCTTCCTAAATATATGCATTTTAAAAGTCTTAGGCAATGTTCTTGCTAACTTATCTTGATAACTTCTCATGTATGTCTTAATTTAGTGTATTTTTTCAAAAAAATGAACATTTTAAAACATCTTGTTTTGTTTTACCTGTTGTGTTGTAGCTAGGCATTTACTAATATATTTTAAATAAAGTATTTAAAATTTAGTATTTAAAATGTAGTCTTCAATACCTAGCTTGCAGCACCTGAGATGTTTATAAATGATTCATGTCTTCATGACAAATTAAAGAATTATTTTTTAAAAAAATCTTTTTTAATGAGACTTATAATTTACTTTACGACAAATGTTTTTTAAAATCTTAAAGTGGGGCACAGTGGGTACATTTATAAAAAAGACTTCTACCTCTATAAATTAATCAAAATCAATATTGGTTGTCTGAATTTTGTATCAGAATAATTTTGTTGTAGAACGGTAATTTCTAGATCAAAGTGATACTATGTGGATTTCCATCAAACTGGGGTTTTTTTACATAAGGTTTTGTCTTTATTTGGAAACTTGAGGTGGTATATATTCACGTTTGAAATAGGCTGTTGCTTTACTCTTGTTGTGAACTGACTTTTATACGTTGTCTGACTTCTGACTTTACTTCAGTCCCTAGTACTTGATCATCTTATACTTTTGCTTGAATTCCTTGATTACCTATTGGCAGGAATCATCCTTAATCGGCAGGAATCATCCTTAATCTATCTGTAGATTTCAAGGGAATTCACTGAACTAAATATGCTGATGCTTTACAGAAAAATAACTCAATCTGCGTCATGTATCTCAAAATATTTCTTTGGATTGTTTTCTGTGCTGTGGGTTGTGATTTTTGAAGAAATCTCCTAGCAATTGTAAACCTCTTCAAATACAGGTGATGAAATTGGGCACAATGCTTGCTCTATGGAGATACAGTAACAATATACTTCTCTAATTGATGTCCTACTTATCCTTATGCCAAAACTGAGAAGAATTGTTGCAAGCATCTTGCGGAACACCTCTTGTCAGCTGGTGTTTCTTCCACACAGTCCCTTTGATGTTCTATTTGGTTCAATTTTATTTCAAGTATTTTGTAAGCCTTATCAGTGACTTAAAAAACTAGTCTGATTTTAAAAGGAGCTCTCAACTAAGCAATAAACTGCATATGTGCCTCTAATATTTATTCACATATCTGTAATTTTTAGATGACTTCTGAGGTTTTCTTTTTTCTCCAGAATCTGCGTTTAAAAGAAATGGACATGGATAATTTACTTTAGAATATTCTTGAAACACCACTACCTATTTGTCGTCTCTAATGGCTATGATTTATAATTTGATCAGTACTTCTAACCAGATTTCTGTGACATTAGCTATGTGAAACATCTTCAAGGAGGAGGAAAACCTCCATTTACAAAATGCCATAGAAGTTTTCATATTAGGGGATCAACCCAATGTATCTGCCAGAAGATCACGATTAAAATTATCAACACTTTCATTCCATGTTGATTTGTATTTGCTGAGCCTTTGCAATGTTTCTGTCTAGGATGACACTTGAACCACAAGACCGAAAGAGAAGTTTATATAGAATCTAGTTTGAAGTAACAATTGAGGGGAAGGATTTTGGGGCAGGCTAGGAAATATATAGAGGTATGTGTGTATAAAGTTTTGGTTTAGAAAAAGCAGCAAGTGCAGGAAAACTGCCTAATTATTTTATGGAAACCTTGCATTTCTCTAATTGTTTAGAACTTTAGGTGTTCAAGGTCTGCTTACAAGTTAATTTAGTTCTGGGTTGCATCTAGAGGAGTGTGACCAGCAAGTCAAGAGAGGTGATTTTGCTCCTCTACTCGGCACTGGTGAGACCCCACCTGGAGTATTGTGTCCGGTTCTGGAGCCCTCAACACAAGAAGGACATTGAGCTATTGGAGCGGGTCCAGAGGAGAGCCATGAAGATGGTCAAAGGGCTGGAGCAACTGCCCTATGAAGACAGGATGAAGGAGTTGGGGTTGTTCAGCCTGGAGAAGGCTCAGGGGGGACTTTATAGTAACTTATCAGTACCTGAGGGGGTCTACAGAAAGGCAGGGGAAGGACTTTTTAATATGATATAGGATGGGAGGACGAGAAACAATGGATGTAAATTGGAAGGGGGTAGATTTAGACTCGACACAAGAAATTCTTTACAGTGAGGGTAGTGAAGCACTGGAACAGGTTGCCCGGAGAGGTTGTGGATGCCTCCTCTCTGGAGGTGTTCAAGACCAGGCTGGACATGGCACTGAGCGGCCTGATCTAGTGGGAGGTGTCCCTGCCTATAGCAGGGGGGTTGGAACTCGATGATCTTTAATGTCCCTTCCAACCCAAACTATTCTATGATTCAGAAAACTTACTGGATTGGTTCTGCTACTCCTATGTACAAAATAATTACCTATAAATTTTTAGAAATGATTAATAGTTTCTATTAAAAGTTAAAGTGACATGGTGAACAATTTTCTAGGCAATAAGTTATATTACACAAGAACCTAAAGGTACATGGTTTGTAACATTCAGGTAACTTAATTTGGATTAGTTTTGTTTCATGCTACTGAACTACCAAAATAAACCAAAATATGATACTAACTGCAGCACAGATTAAGTACAGCATGGCATAGCCTGTCAGACTGATATTGACATCAATGCATTTCACCTTTCTTAAGTATCAATGTCCTTTGTCTCTAATATTAGAAAAAGGCGCAAAAAAAAAAGTTTAAAATGCATCCTTGGAGTTGATGGCAGAATTATGTCAAGCAGTGAGAGGATTTATCTGACTTTCTCATGTGCAGAATTGCATTCCACTCCAGGAATTGATGAGCTGCAAACCTTGTTTTGAGAACTTCAGTGAATAGTTTCCTTGGATGGAATACCAGTTTAAGATCAGTTGTTAAGTATCCTTTCCCTTTGAAGAAAAACCTCTGGTAAGAGATGTCTCTTTACTCAAAGAGTTTGCTTTTGCTAAAATCTGAATAATTAACGGAGAATGAGTGGCAAATTGATTCCGTTTCAGGCATTTTAAAATGTAGTATCCCTGACATCTGCAGTGTCCATCCAACAAGTAGTTTTGGAGGAAAATACTACTTGAATCTTATGTCACCGTCCTAAAATTTTGCCTCTGTTTTGACATGTTTAAAACTTTTTTCCCCTGCTTTTAAGTCTGTTTCAAAAAATCTCTTGAATCAAATGTCTCTTGCAGGCATGATAGACCTAACTGAACTATGCTCTGGCATTTGAATGAAATGAGTTTTCTGTTATCATCCACTGCTATGCCAGAATTCTCATGTTTGGTGACAAGTATGGAAGAGCTTAGGCAAAAAGAAGTTAAGTATTTTGAATTGTTTATAGAATAGAGAATGTTAGTATGTTCTATCACTAACTAGCTAAAATTATGTGAAAATGTTTGTTAAATTAAGGAGCTCTTCAACATTATTAGATTATTTTCCTATTCCATGTATGAGTTACTGATACCCCTTAAGTGATTTAGGACATGAAAATTTATTTTAATGCAAAATATTATTTCTTTGTTTCCATAGGCATGTGGAGAAATACAATGACAGAGTTGGAAGGGACCTTCAAAAATCATATAGTAGAGCCCCCTACAATAAGCAGGGGCACCTTGCTCTAGATTCTGCTGCTCAGAGCCTCATCAAGCCTGGTGGTGAATGCATCCAGGGATGGGGTCTCCACCACCTCTCTGGGTAACCTATTCCAGTGTCTCGCTACTCTTGTGTTGAATAACTTCCTAATGTGTGAAATAAACCTGCCCTGCTTTAGACTAAAACCATTGCCACTTGTCCTATTACTACATGCTCTGACAAATCGTCTCTCTCCAGCTTTCCTGTAGGCTCCTATGAGGTCTCCTTGGAGCTTTCTCTTCTCCAGGTTCTACAGCCCCAACTCTCTCAGCCTGTGCTCATAGGAGAGGTGCTCCAGCCCCCTGATCATACTCATGGCCCTTCTCTGGACTCTCTCCAACAGTTTTTTTTTTTCCTTCTTATGCTGAGGGCTCCAGAGCTGGACATAGTACTCCAGGTGGGTTCTCACAAGAATGATGTAGAGGGGTAGAATCTCTTCTTTAACTCTGCTGGCTACTGCTCATCTGCTGCAATTCAGGATACAACTGGGCTTCCATGCTGCATGCTCACATTGTTGGATCACATTGAGCTTTTCATCCATCAGTACCATAAAGTAATTTATTGCAGGGCTGCTCTCTGTCACATTGTCCTTCAGTTTGTGTTGATAATGAGGATTGTTCCAGCCCATATTCAGCACCTGCAGTTATCCTTGTCGAATGTCATAAGGTTTGCCAGGCCCACCTTTCTAGCCTGTCCAGATCCCTCTGGATGACATCCTTTNCAAATTGATTCCGTTTCAGGCATTTTAAAATGTAGTATCCCTGACATCTGCAGTGTCCATCCAACAAGTAGTTTTGGAGGAAAATACTACTTGAATCTTATGTCACCGTCCTAAAATTTTGCCTCTGTTTTGACATGTTTAAAACTTTTTTCCCCTGCTTTTAAGTCTGTTTCAAAAAATCTCTTGAATCAAATGTCTCTTGCAGGCATGATAGACCTAACTGAACTATGCTCTGGCATTTGAATGAAATGAGTTTTCTGTTATCGTCCACTGCTATGCCAGAATTCTCATGTTTGGTGACAAGTATGGAAGAGCTTAGGCAAAAAGAAGTTAAGTATTTTGAATTGTTTATAGAATAGAGAATGTTAGTATGTTCTATCACTAACTAGCTAAAATTATGTGAAAATGTTTGTTAAATTAAGGAGCTCTTCAACATTATTAGATTATTTTCCTATTCCATGTATGAGTTACTGATACCCCTTAAGTGATTTAGGACATGAAAATTTATTTTAATACAAAATATTATTTCTTTGTTTCCATAGGCATGTGGAGAAATACAGTGACAGAGTTGGAAGGGACCTTCAAAAATCATATAGTAGAGCCCCCTACAATAAGCAGGGGCACCTTGCTCTAGATTCTGCTGCTCAGAGCCTCATCAAGCCTGGTGGTGAATGCATCCAGGGATGGGGTCTCCACCACCTCTCTGGGTAACCTATTCCAGTGTCTCGCTACTCTTGTGTTGAATAACTTCCTAATGTGTGAAATAAACCTGCCCTGCTTTAGACTAAAACCATTGCCACTTGTCCTATTACTACATGCTCTGACAAATCGTCTCTCTCCAGCTTTCCTGTAGGCTCCTATGAGGTCTCCTTGGAGCTTTCTCTTCTCCAGGTTCTACAGCCCCAACTCTCTCAGCCTGTGCTCATAGGAGAGGTGCTCCAGCCCCCTGATCATACTCATGGCCCTTCTCTGGACTCTCTCCAACAGTTTTTTTTTTTCCTTCTTATGCTGAGGGCTCCAGAGCTGGACATAGTACTCCAGGTGGGTTCTCACAAGAATGATGTAGAGGGGTAGAATCTCTTCTTTAACTCTGCTGGCTACTGCTCATCTGCTGCAATTCAGGATACAACTGGGCTTCTATGCTGCATGCTCACATTGTTGGATCACATTGAGCTTTTCATCCATCAGTACCATAAAGTAATTTATTGCAGGGCTGCTCTCTGTCACATTGTCCTTCAGTTTGTGTTGATAATGAGGATTGTTCCAGCCCATATTCAGCACCTGCAGTTATCCTTGTCGAATGTCATAAGGTTTG
This sequence comes from Turnix velox, assembly GCA_013400935.1. Classification (NCBI taxonomy): domain Eukaryota; kingdom Metazoa; phylum Chordata; class Aves; order Charadriiformes; family Turnicidae; genus Turnix; species Turnix velox. The sequence goes on from VZTY01029611.1 coordinate 194,431, forward strand.
CCAGGCCCACCTTTCTAGCCTGTCCAGATCCCTCTGGATGACATCCTTTTCCTCTAGTGTGTGTACTGCCCCACTCAGCTTGATGTCATCTGCAGACTTGCTGAGTGTGCACTCAACTCCACTATCTAAATTTTTGATGAAGATATTAAACAGCAGTTATCACCCTAAAGTGCTGCTTTTGTCTAAATGGAGGACCCTCTATTCACTTAACAGATCTTTAAGTTCCCTGAGTACTGATTTGATTGATTTGATTTGGGGCTTGAAGAGCACATCTAGAAATGCCTTGGTCTGCCAGGATGTGGTACCTAGCCTGTATGCATTCAGCTGTGACACGAACTGAAGTTTTTCTCAGGAATGCATTCCTAGTGAAAGTTTTGCTTGTTTACATGCTACACAGATGGTGAGAATACCATCATCTTGGCCTTTTAAATGAAAATTTGTACCGTTGAGAACATTCTCCCATCTTTGGAAAAATTTTGTACAAAAGAAACACTTCTACTAAATATTGGCTTTTCAAGTTCAGTTTTCCTTTATCACTTTCTTGTTGCATACTCTGTGGAATTCAAAGACTACTGTTGGGTTGCATTTATTCTCCAGCCTTGCTGTTGGAAGTGTTTTTATCAAGAATTTGTTTGAAGGCTTTGTATCCCAAATGGGTACAGTAAAGGAGCATATTTTTATTTTTTGAAAATCAAGAAATGGGTTTCATATTCTGATCACTTGTGTAATATTAAAATTCACGTGGACTTCTATAACCCATTTAATTTTCATAGAGCAGATTAGTCCATAGAGAGAAACACAAAAATGAACTAATTCTGTAAATGCTTTGCTCAATTAACTAACAAATGTGAATCTTAAGGGTTGAAGTGTTTTCTTCATTGAAAATAGTCCTTTCTTTCAAATACATCCGTTTTGTTGATTAAAAAAATTATCACAAGGGGGCACCAAAGATTTTTCTTACAGAACACAGTAGTTGTTTTTCTTGCTTTAACCCTTACACGCTAACTAAATGCTAAAAATGCAAAATGTTTTGAATAGTTTGAAGGAAGGCTGGCTGTAATTCTTGCCCCCAGGAGCACCATGCCAAAATTGTCAAGCAAAGGGTGACATCCTGGAAAGCAATTCAGAAAATATTCATTCTCCAGGGCCTCCTTTTCCAGGGTGAAGCTCTGCTGGGCACACAGCCAAGTCCTACAGCAACTGGGCAAGACTGGCCCAAAGAGAGCTCATTGGTTCAGTTTCTACTTCAGCCGTGAACAGCAGTCTCCATGCTAGCCTGCTGCTGCCTAGAAAAAGAACCTCTCATGGGAATGTTGCAGTTGAAGTATTTGAGAATTGTTTCAGGAGCTGCATGCTCTAGACATACTTGATATTAAAATTCAGTATTAACTTGTGAAGTGTGGGAAATCTGCAAATGCCTTCTCAATCTATCATGATTTAAAATGATCATAGGAAAACTATCTTGCTGCATGCATTTTATCCATACGTCACTGATTGTCTGATGCTTTTAGTGAATGAGGAAAAAAAAATTAAATCCTTTTTCAAATTTTAGTCTGTGAAATGAAGATTGGATGAGAATTTGGGAACTTTAATATGTTCTTTATTCTTTAACTAGGTACTTCTGAAGACTAGGAGACCAATAGGAAAGTAGAATATTCACACAACAAGGCACCTATAATTTTATATGCTTTTCTGAAGCACTACTAAAATATTAAGTACCATCTATTAGTTATGGATTTCTGTACCGTACTTAACACCTGTCATGTTGACACCATTGTCACAGGTATGTGGAAAAAATGAAATCTTTCTTCTTTGTAATTGTGGTTTGTTTGTTTTTTTTTTCTGATCTGGGTCACTCAGTCTGCTTCCTTATACAGCTACACAAGCAGCCAAGGTAGTATAACACAAACAGGTGAGAAATTGTAGTTAGCAGGATGTGCTGTTTGAAACAGCACTTCTGCCATTCACAGACTTAATACATCAGTAAATATCTCATATGGGTAACTTAGGTCTTAGCTGTGAAATCCTATGTTTGGGGACTGTTACTAACATCTGTTTGATTGTCACAGCAAGACTGGAAAGACTTGCATGCTTTTTGTTTTATTGTTGTTTTTATGCCATGTACTGCCAGAAGACCATAAAGAATGCATTTGCCTTATTTGTATCTGTTATTCCTATCTGCTGAGGCTTTCACATGCCTCTGGTGTTGGCTCCTTAGTTGGTTAGAACATCTGTTAAGTACACATTAAGGAACTGAATGACTTAAACCAAACTACAAGTTACCCCAGAAAAAAGAACCTGTCATGAAATTTACCATCGCTCTCAATTATGCAAGCAAATTTGCAGAGCTTAAATTAGCACAGCCAAAATGCATTACAAAACATTACTTCAGCTTATCCACATGAAAAGTGGAGAACAGATAGTGACAATACAATCTTTTGTACGTGATGCCAAAATTTGATGCATTCCTGATAGTGAAATCTCTGTGAGATATAACTGTCATAGTCTCTTGTGATCTGTATCTTATGTTTCAGGTGAAAGCTATGTTAACTGCAGTAGGGCGGCTAGCAATAAACTCATACTGCCTTACTGTAAACTTAGGCACCATGCCATTTTTTTATCTTGTATGTGATTTGATGAATAGGGGTCTAGCAGTTCTTTCCTGACTTTCACATTCTGTATCCACAGAATGACTTCATTTCTAATACTCTTCTTCAAATTGCCACAATCTTGCTGAACAGTTTTTTTCAATTAAATTTTCATGCTCTCTTCGAAAATTAGATGCTCTTCTAAAATTCCAGCAGTCATCAATTAAGACACTAGAACAAATTTCTGAAGGAATCAGATGACTGCAGGCATGAAGTACAAAGTTGGCCTGTACAAGATAGCAAGCATACAAATGTGTATCACAAATTGTTAAGTGGTCTTTCTAAATTCAAATTCACTTTCTAGCTGTGCTTCTGTTCCTGTTTTTCTCTTCCAAGACCTATACTAAAGCCTTTGAACTTGATAGAGCAACTCTTCATTGACCTCCTAGATTAAGACTGTTGTAGGAATCCTTATGATTGGGCCATTGGTGACGTGGGCAAGCAAAGGAGTACTCTTCAGTGACCAAGCCAATAGGGACTTATGTAGAGGTTGAGCACTTTAGCCCTGCATTCCCTCTGACAGCCTCTTCCACTAGTAAAAGTTTTCTGATGTTGATAGACCAAAACTCTGTCACATCTCTACCATTTAGCTTTGGGTTTTTTAAGTACTTTTTTTCACTTCACCTAGACTATCATAATGTTTGAAGATCTTTTTTTCCTCCTCTTTTCAGAATTCTTTTGAGCTCTCATGTTCCCAATAGGTGTTTCCTCTGGTGTCTGCATTAACTTTTTCTGACAGCCATGGAATTACCTTAAACTGTGCTGTAAACTAGAAGCATCAGATTGAACACACAGAGGCTGTTCTAACCCACCAGGCAACTTCTGCCATTTTGCCAACAGAATAATTTAAAGCACTTAAGGGCCAGCTATCTGACAACCAACTTGTGCATTCCTCTCAGGATCTGACTCCCATTTTGGCAGTTTTGCAGTCAATATTTAAATCTGTTTTCTAGCACCTGTTTCCAGTTTATGAGATTGCATCTGAAAGCAGCAAAATCTAAAATGTATGTGGCAATCGTCCAAAGAAGCAAGAGTAGTTACATTTAAGTAAAGTTGGATTTCTGTAAAGATCTTTGGTACTAAGGATATCACAAGAAGAAATGCCTGCCTATATCTGAGATGGGGAGTTTCTATTGAAAATCCATGGGAATTACTTCACAGGTGCCCTTGGAGATCCATTTAGATGCCTATCTCTCTCTCTTTTTTTTTTTTAATAGTATTTGCTACTTTTCAAATTAGTTATGGGGATGTTCATGACTTTACTGTGACCACTATCAGGAATCAAATACAGGTTAGCACCTAAAAACATAAGTGCACATTTGGATTTAATAAAGTGACCCAATTTATGTCTTGTCATTACTTGAGCATGCCACAAGGAGTAGATTTGTTCACTCAGCAAGCTGGCATAGCTTATACACTTGTTCCTCTGAGTGCAAAGTTGTCTCAGAAGTTTTAATCTGATTTGCTGGGCATGAAATGCTCCCAAGTAAATGTTTGAAAGCGTAAATCTTGGAGAACTGTAAACGAAAGGGACAATGACAGATTATAATCTTGACTGAAATTTCATTTCTCAAATGGGTCGTCAGTAAAGAGCAGAGGAGGAAGATGCTGGCAGGGATGGAGAAGACTAAGGGTTTTTTTCCTCTCATTTGTCTTCTTGTGCTGGCTTTCTGATAATTATAATTTTTCAAAATGCTGATAATTTGTAACCTAGTCTTTTTACTCTCTTTCCTAGAGCTTTACTGGTATCACTCTTTTGAGAACTTGTTCTTCCTCCTGTCCAGTAATTAATTTTTCTACAAGGTCACGTCTTTTTGGGATAGATCTCAGCTTTTACTATATTTATGAAGCATTTTATAAGTCTGTATTTCTGCTAAGATAAATGAAAACTAGATAAGATCATGGAAAAGGAAAAAGGAGGAAAAAGAGACTAATCTTTATATCTTCATGAGCTAGTGAATGCTTAATTGGTAATGTAAAATGAGGACAGAAATGTGCGCACATACACACACACAGAGATATTTGATCTGAATGTGTATTGATAACTAAGGTAATGAGAAAGTGATAATGACTGCTAATAGAGAATTCCTTGTGAGAGGATGAGCTGTGTATTTCCTAAGGAACTTAATCTAAAACACAATCTTTTAAGTAATTATAAAGAGAACAAAGGCCTAAGAGTTTTAAATCAAAGTGTATGAGATGACAGAAAATTTTTTAAAATTATCTCATTGCAAACTTCAGTTCTAGCTAAACTGACTTGTGGATTCCATTTGTAATTTTGTCATGTTTCTGATGTTTTTTCTTCAAAAATTACAAGCAACTAAGGAAGTTAAGGAGAATGTTATATACCAAAGATTGTCTAAACCCACATCGGAAAGAGCAGGAGGAAAAGGAGTGGAATGAACATTAGCTTAAACATTTGAAGTCACATTCATAGAATCACGGAATAGTTTGGATTGGATGGGACCTTAAAGATCCTCTAGTTCCAACCCCCCTGCCATAGGCAGGGCCACTTCCCATTCAATCAAATTGTTCAGTGCCTTGTCCAGCCTGGCCTTAAGCACTTGCAGGGAGAGGGCATCACAACCTCTCTGGGCAGCCTGTTCCAGTGTTTCACTACCCTCACTGTAAAGAATTTCTTTCTTACATGTAGCCTGAATCTCTCCTCTTCCAATTTACATCCATTATTCCTAGTCCTGCCATCACATATCCTGTTGAACAGTCCTACCCCTGCCCTTCTGTAGGCCCCCTTCGGGTATTGATAAGTTACAATGAGGTCCCCCTGAGCCTTCTCTTCTCCAGGCTGAATGACCCCTATTCCTTAATAAGGGAGTTTTCATGAGGGAGTTGCCCCGGTCCTTTGATTGTCTTTGTGGCCCTCCTCTGGACCTGCTCCAACAGATGAATGTCCTTCTTAGCTTGAGGGCTCCAGAACTGGACACAGTACTCCAGATGGGGCCTCACCAGAGCTAAGTAGAGGGGCAGAATCACCTCTCTTGACCTACTGGCCTCACTTCTCTTGATGCAGCCCAATTTTTGGTTGGCCTTCTGGGCTGCAAGCGTGCACTGCCAGCTCATGTTTAGTTTTTCATCCACTGACACTCCCAAATTCTTATCGTCAGTGCTGCACTCAATCCACTCTCCATCCATCCTGTATCTGTGCTTGGGATTGCCCCGACCCAGGTGAAGGACCTTGCACTTGGGATTGTTGAACTTCATGAGGCTGGCATGGGCCCACCTCTCAAGCCTGTCAAGGTCCCTCTGGATGGCATCCCTTCCTTCAGGTGTATCAACTGCACCACACAGCTTGGTGTCATCAAATTAAATATTAAATAGTTTGGTTTTGAGACAATGCAGTTTCATGTACAATGGAGTGTAGTTCTAGCTGTTGGAAAGATTTCACTTTACATTCTATGGAATATTGTTATATGTGTTTCTCTTACATATATCTTATTTGAAATATTTCATAAGCACAATAGAACATATTCTGATACATGACACCAAGAAATAATGAGTTTAAATGTATTTAATGTATTTTTCATGTCTTATTCAGCATTCACATATGGAAAACTTCAGGGTAGCTAATACTTTATCAATATACTGATAATGCTATTTAAATTGTCCATTGCTCTCAAGTTTGAATCCTTACATTTTATTCTCTGCTTCTGTTGAATGTAGTTTTCATATGTATCAAACTTTAGCTAAAACACCTGTCTTGGCTGATGCTATTCAGCTTGTCTCTTGGGTCTTTGGAAATGCTGTTCTTCCCTTAAGTGAAAAAATTGTACAAAACAGTACACCCTAAAAAGCTGGTCAGATAGCTAACAGCATTTCCCTGAGATAATCAGAAGATATATTACCCTGACATTTAGTAATTATTACCCTGACATTTAGTAATTAGAGCAGTAATGGTGGTATTTGCATGCAGCCTCAGGAGTTAGAATATACCTCTAGAATGGAGGATGTAATATATGTGTCCTTCTATGAGATTAAGGCATTTTCCCTGCCTCTGTGATATTTGATTTGCTGCTTGCTCATTTTTGACAGTCATAACTTCCATGACTTCAGGCCCTGAGCATGTGCATTCATTCTGTCTCTCCTTGATCGTGAATTTTACCAAAGACATAAATGATTTAAAATTTGTTTTCATGGTTGGAAAGCATGACTGCAGATACTAAACAGTGAAAGAGGGCACAAATGATAGTTCATTGGAAATGGGAGGCTCAGTTAATTTTTTGTGTGCTTCTGAAGCACAGCACGGGCTTCTCAAAGGAGACTGGAACCCTTCATGTAACTTGCATACATGACATCAGTTACAACTGACTGACCCCAGAGGGATTTATGTCAAGCTACTTAAATCAGTGCTGTTTTGGAAATCAGCAGCAGTAGAACTTTTGAGGTAACTGTCATTCCAAAAAACCTGAAAGTGCCTGAAGAATTTAAGCAGTTATTGAATGAGATACGTATTAGGTAGAAAGTTTTCAAATCCCAGTTGTGGAGTAACTGAAGTCTGCTAAAATCATAGGAGCCTGAATTCCTTCTTTGCACACAGCTTCAAGCTGACCATACCAGAAAAGTGACTTATATGCTGGGATGCCCCCTTGGGCTGAGGAAGATACTAATGTTCTGGGACGAGATTCTCTTCTGTGTCTCAATGACTCTTCTCTTTACACATACTCTATTTATAAACTCCCTAACTGTGGGAAAATGCATCTGCTTTTGGATTTTTGATAGATTTGGGCCGTGGCTGCAGAAAGAAAGCTGTTGCCAAGGCTGCAAGTTGTTTTTAAGGTACATTGCAATGGAGCCATTTGTACATGTCAGGAAACAGCCCAGGTTGGCAATATGAAGCTCTTTGCCTTTCCTTGTGTTGCTTCAGTGGAAATGATTATTAGTTCTATGTTATGAGATTTATTTTTTAAGGCAAAATCTCTCATGTGGATTGGGAGTTTTGCTAATGTCAGAGAAGGTAGAATATAATTTTGCATGGAAAGCTGCCAAGTTGAGAGAAGAGCATTTAATTTCAATTTGCAAATATCCCGAAACTCTGGGTTTACAGGCATCTCTTTTGGGACTATACCTGTGGTGTGCCCGGTATCCAGGTCTTTGCACCAGCAATGGAAGTATTTGCTTACTGCTTGGCTCATTCTGTGTGTTGTTTGCAATGCCATAGCAACCCCGCTTGCTGTCAGCCACAGGCAGAGCCAGCCCGCTCTGCTGCAGACCAGCAGTCCCTAGGCAGGCCCAGGAACTCCACAGCTTCTATTTCTGGTCTGCAGAAGGATTTCACCTTTACAAATGAGGTGGTAAGCATGCATGTCTGGATGCCAGCCCTCATGTGTGTAGATCCGGGATGCAGTCGAAGAGACTTACCACTGGTAGGTAGCACTTTCCAGCCATAGTGATGGAAAAACTGTGTCAGACAGAAGGGCGTGACCCCAAAGAGATTTTCTGAGGTGTAGAAATGTTCATACTTTTTCATTCCTCTGATGAAAAAGAGGGAGCTTTTGAACTGCTTGGTTTAAACGTGCCCATCAGAATTGATCAAACTGAAGAAAGAACTTCTCTTCAAATGGTATCACAAAAGATGGCACATTCTCCTAGAATAAGTGAGATTTGGTTATCTGGGAACACCCACAATTGAAATTTTAAAATTTTTATCATATATTTTGTTATATTTGAGGCTGTAATATTTCAGTGTCTTGTACAAGCAAGCAGACTCTTAATCAATTACACAGACCAAAGCTGACATGCAGTTAACTGATACGTATGTGAAATAATCTAGTTAAATAATACTTCAATTATATATAAATCATTCTTGGAATACTTAATCTTTTTAATGTATGCATTAACATCAGCTCATTTTGTTAGAGTTTATTTTGTTTCCTCAGACTGAGTAGTTTCATTTCAGAATATCCAGAACAGCTGCCATGCCTCACTGCATTCTGTTTCTGTTGAACTAGCTTGACTATGTTGCTTGGATAACACTATGATATTTCATTTTGTATTTCAGAGCCTCCATGTATAACAGAAGAAGTGTTTGTAAGTATGCTTTATTAAGGCTTGATCATTCATTTTGCCTTGCAACTCAGAGCAAAAAAAAAAAAAAAAGAGTTTGTAGACTGCTGTCTGGCTTCTCATTTCTTTCCCTTGTCTAAGTACAGAATACTGAGTAATTTAAAGTTTCCTAAGACAAAAAATACTTAGTTTGAAAAATAATTAGGAAATAAATAGTAACAGGAAACTATGGAGAATAAGAATAGAAAGAATGGAAATTAAATAGGATGAAGGAAGGAAACCATCAACTGAAAGAGTTCAACATGATAGGTTTAACAGTCTTCTCCTTAATTTGCTTTTCCTGCCATTTGCTCATGGCTCATTATAGGATTGCACTGATGTCCATCTTCTCATCTGAAAGGTAGGAAATGATACCTTAAACCTTGCAGCTTAGGTAACCTTTGCCTCTTCCCATTTTGTATGCCTATGTAACTGTGCATTTTAAAGTACTGCTATACCTTTTGGGAGCCTTTAGTTTATTCTATTTTATAAGCATAAATATAATCAACATGATTTCAGGTAAATGATATAGCAGATATTTAAGCATGTGTAAATATGTACATGAGAATATCTCAACTGTATATTTATATCACATTAAACCTTGATTCTGCAGACTGCTTAATGTGACTAGACGTGTCTGACACCAGGTGAACTTCATAAAAGGATTTGGGTTTTATATAAATTTTAACTTATGACACTTAAATATATAATTTATCATATATTTTTCAAGCGTGGAGAGGCATATATCATTCAGGAGGTAATGAAATGGCAAATTCAAACCCAACAGGGTGCCACTTATACCCACATTCGGCTTCTCCTATGGCACCTATTTCTGTACTTTTTCATGATGGCAGTAATAGAAAGAGATATCATGATATAAATGGAAATTGTGTTTGTTTCCACCAAATATTTAAGAAATGGTATCAGTGCCAAACTGATTAAATAAATTCTTTCTCTTTTAAAAGAGTGACAGAAATTAGACCCAGGATATTCCTATTCGTACACAAATGGAATTGAAAGCAAGTCTGCAGTTTTGGACCAATTTTTAGCATGCCTTGATGTTCTGTTACAGTTGTAAGGCATCTTTTTCTAGCCATAACTTGGACTGCACAGCAGGAAAGATGGCATGGAAAGAAATGAAAAAAAATCTTCCTGATGCAGAAATCCTAGCTAGTCTATTGTATATGCAACTCCATAACCTAAAATAGGCAAATATAAAAAACTATGCTTTTAAATGAAAATAAGATTGTCCACAAAAACCAGTCCTAAACCAAGAGGAAAGTATATTGTGTACAGTTGCAGTAAGATCAGTAAGTAGTGAAGCTTGCATTAATAAGATATTAAAAAATGTTATCAATTAATCAACCATTGTTTATGCATTTCTTGCTGTTATATGGGACTAAAGAGCATTATTTTCTTGGAAAAATAAAATCACATTTTACCTGCATATTCCTAAAGAGCTTATACTTCAGCCAGCAATAAGTGAATTGTTTTGAGTAAGTCCTTTGAAACAGTAAAATAACATCTCTAAGTCCATGGTACTGCAACTGCATTTTACCATGGGGCTGTGATCCAAATAAAGCACAATACGTGCAATGCAGAAAGCTTTCCTTTCATTGTTTTCTAGGGATGAACATGAGGTAGCGTGCCTGTCTTGTATTGGTCATAGCAGCAAACAAGTGCTAAGGAATAATTATCAGCATACTAAGGCTGGATGAATGCCATCATGTTTAATTCTGTCTTGTAATGCAGCACACAGGGGCCTAGTTCTGTCAGATTAAAGTGTGGCATGTAGCCCTTGTTTGGTAAGCCAAATTACAGATCAACTTACTCCCTTTAATTCCCAACATCCCCCAAAACATCCACAAGCAGCAGTGTGGGAACAGAAGCAGGCTCCGGTGAACTTTTTTGCTCCACTTCTTTCCAGATGTGAGAGTTTATGCACATTGAAGCTGTTGGCCTTATCAAGGCTTTATCTGTAAATTTAGATGTAAATTATCTGTAAATTTCTTGGCAAAGTATTTACCTTCATGCATGTTTTTCCAATTGCTAGTGATATGCAATGACTAGAATATTACCAAGTTGCAATGATTATATTCTCAAAAGTGAGAAGTAACATTTTGCAGAAGTTTGCATGTCATTTCTCATGGCAAAGTCATTGTTTGAGTCAACAATGCATTCAAATCATGCTAGTGCAGATTAGTACAAGTCTTGCTTTGTGATTTTGTGTCTCTGCAGGAGGAATGTTTAGTCACAGATGATATGTTTGTGGACTACTTTAATGAATTTTTGAGTCTTCCGGTAAGTACCATACGGAAAATCCTTGCAAAACACTTATTTCAGTATCAACATGCCAACATCAAAAATGTTTGTCCTCTTACAATCTTCTGTCCATGCACTCAATGATAAATAACCACTTTACCCAAGAAACAATTCTGTTTCTCCTCACAGCTGTGAAGACCTCAAAGTTGGTGCTCCCTTTTTCTTCCCCTCCCATCTGCAGCTAGAAGGATGCAGGCTTATGTTCTGTTCTGCCTGCTGATCTGTTTGCTGTTAAACCACCATAACCAGTTTCCTACATTTAACTGGTTGTCTAATTTTTTTTCCTTTTCCCTGTCAACTACCCTGCCTTTCCCCAGTCTCACGAGAATCACATGTATTGTCCTGCTCCCTCAATGCATCTTCGTAGCCTCTGTCCTGACTATCCTAGTTCTCATCTCCACACCTTTGATTTGTACTCTTGCAAAGTGGCACAGACCTTTCCACAGTGTTACTCATGACTCCTGTAGGCAGCCCAGAATTTTCCTCAGAATTACCCCACACCCTCTCCTGCTGCTAAAGCACTGCAGCCCAATAGGCTGCACTATGAGAACACATTGGCCAAAATTCTCCTTGGCTTCATATGGCTACTCAGCCTGCAGAACTGGCACAGCTCAGCAGCTCTGAACTGCAATGATTGTCCAGGCACTCCTCAAGGCTCTGGAAGCCCATACAAGTGAGTTCACTGAAACTCTTCAGCGAACACTTCAGCTAGTGATCTTGATAGGTTTCTATGATGGCACACTGTCTCTCTTCTATGTATTTACTTCTCTTGTTGAAAACAGACTTATCCATGATGTTCTCATAATTTGTTTTATTTTCTCTTTAGTATTTTTCTCAGGATTTACCCTCCCTGGGATTAAGTTCTATTAATGCTTTGTGTTCAGTGGTTTGAATAACTTATTCCCAGTTTCTCTCTCCTTCTTAGAAGGCTTCTACTGAAACACTGCATTGAAATTTCCATTGCTTTATTCTTGTTGTGCTTATACTATGTTGCCTGGCAACAGTATTACCCAGGTGTGCTAGTAGTTAGGCAACAAGTTAAACTGAAAATATTTTGTGATTTGATAGAAGCAATCAAGGGCAGCATATGCTCATTTTAAGTTTGCCCTGGCATTGATTTATAATGCACCATTAGTGTATGGAAAACTGTATCACTGGGGACTTGGTATAGCAGCACATTTTTTTTTTTTCATTTTGATTCACAGCATATCCGTTAAGTAATTCTGTTGTTATAATAATATTCAGTACATCTGACATGAATATGTAGGTACTCCAAAGATCTGCATACTGTAATGAAAGGTAGTTTGTTCAGGAAATACTTATGAAATATAAAATAATACAAAAATTCCCATGAGGGGACTTGTTGCCAATATTATAGTGATTTCACAGTAGCAGAAACAAATTACATGACATACAAATGAGTTACACCTTCCTTAGTAACTAATATAAAATGAAAGATTTAAGAGAAACATTGGCCTGGATCCATTTTCATTAATAGCCTGTCAGCCATCCCTAGAATTTGAATCTTTGATACACATATTTAAAATACCCAAGAACATGTTTATCCAGCAATGAAAATTCAGAAGTCAAAAATAGGCTTCCAGCTCAGTGTTGGAGACCTCGGTAAGAAAGTACAGTAATGTCAACTTGTTCTTCTGCACTCTACAGACTGCCTGCTACTCATTTCACCCCAAGTCCATGCTGGGGTCTTACCCCTAATTTTCCAGTTACTCGTGAAACATGTGCTGATGAAGTTACATTCCTCTTTGCGACCTTGAGGAGTTCCTTTAGAGACAAAAAGTTATACCTCACTGGAGGCCTTTTCAGGAGCTGGCATTCCTTCTTGCTGGCAAATGCTTAGCTGTGAGTCTCCCTCACAGTAGAAAACTACTAAGTGACCACAATTTTATCATCTTCAGATCTGAAGACTAATTCTTTTGAAAGTTATGCTCACTGTTAAACCTCTCTTCTGAGTAGTCTGGAACCCAGGATTTGATGCAGGTGAATATTCTGAAAACAGATAAAGCCCATGTAATAAAGTTTGGGCCAATCAATATTTCTGGAAATAGAATGGTCCTGAAAATCTAGTGCTTGTTGAGAGTAAAACTAGGCTTGATCTTTGAGTAGCAGATGACAGAAAAGGCAGAAAGCAATCCACTCTGTTGCACAGTTCAGGTCCTTCTCTGCTTTGAAGGTGTCTGTGAATAATTCAATGCATCAATTCAAGGCATTGATTCATGCTCATCTGTTTTCTCTTGTCTTTTCCAGGTGTGTGAGGGAGGCTACAAGTGCCAACAAAACCTCCCTTAAAAAGGCTTTTATATCAGTAAGGCCCTACATGCATGTTACATTGAGTCTCATCCAGGACTGAAATTTACTTGATATCTTTGACATTCAAGAAAGCAAAAGAAGTCCTCCTGACTTATTGATAGTGGGTTTACCCAAAGCTCTCCTCTTCATTATTAATTAGACTGTGGTATGTTATTGTTACTTCTGCTTAGTCATCGACAATAGGGAAATCCTAAACTCATTCAAGTCAATGGGAGATTTGCCATTGACCATATGCAGTCACTTCTAAAGCTGCTCAAATTCTCTTCTGGTCTGGACTCTCACTGTCTATTATTTATGATACATGCAAACCCATCCTAAGGAAGTTCTGGCAAAGCTCTTGGATGAGGACTCAATTCATTCTTACCTTTTCAGGGCCTTAACCTGACTTTAGCCAAGCTTTAGTCATTCTATTTTTCTTGGGATCAAACTACATAACTTGGGGTGTGATGTGGTGAGCATCTTTACATGTTTGTAAAGTATATCTGGACTTAAATATATCTGAAAACTGTTAAGGCAGAGAATGCTATGATTTATGTCTGGTATCCTAGCAACATGGTGATGGATGCCATTTTGGTTTCTGTTTTGGGAGAACTGAGGGAAATTTGCCTTCCCTTCAGTTAAGTTTATAACTTCAGGTTTCCGAATTATGTATTCTATTTATTCTTAATCTGAAACAGTATTCATTGTTCATTTGACAGCTAAGAAATTTTGTTGCTGTCAGAAATGTGCATGTGATTGTTTAATTAATAATATTGCTGCACCATAGTCTTTCTGTTATTTGCTTTGAAATTTTTTCTGAAGCTGAGGTTACTACACTGAGTCACATTGATCATACTGGGGTTCAAAGGGAGAATTTCCTTTGAGTGAAAGAATTTGCAGAATCTGTAGACTTCTTATTTATTAGTATTCTCAAGTCATTGTTGATACTATTTATTGTACTAAATAGATAATGTAGTAATCCCAAACTTCAAGGCTCCTGCCAAAACAGATTTTTTTTTTCTTAACATCTTGAGGTATAATTTGGCTCCAGAATTTTCCCTGTGTATCTTCAAAGGATCAAAAATTGGCCCAAACTAGAGAGAGAATGTAGGGAAGAATGCGTTGATACACTTAGTCTTTGGTTAGTGTATTTTACTTGTCTGTAAAAAGCCAAGCTACTTGCCAAATGTAGGGTAAGAAAGACATTTTTTAGTGTATTAGATTGGAATGGGTAATTTCCCCCCCTTTCTTTACAGTGTAGGCTATCATCCACTCCTTAACAAAAATATCTTTACTGAAGATATTTCTCATTATTGCAATGACCTGGTATATTGCTGATGCCATAAACCTCTCTCATTATGGTCCTGTGAAACATTGTAGGATTTTATAGCTCTTGGCTTCTGTGGAAAAGGTTTAATGTTTGCTAAAGGGGATTACGCAGGGTTGGTTTTTTTTCTTTTGTGGCTTGTAATGTGTGGGAATGGTTAGATTTTGTGTTGTGCTCCAAATTTTTTCACATACTGAGAGGGAAATTGATTGACTGATCGAAATTGGGTTATTTTTCTTTTTGTGTGCTCCTATTTGATTCTCATCGGAACAATATAATTTTTTTTTTGTGATGAGGATGAGTTAAGAAGCTCAGGACTGAACTCTTCTTTCATTATGCTTATAAAAATCATTCTGATTTATCATTTCAGCATTCTTAAGAAAGAAAATTAAATACTCTCCTCCAGAAATGTTTTAGCTATTCTAAGATGTTTTCTCTACAGCTGGTCTTTTGTTCTGCGGTGGAATTTGGGATTTTACAGAATCATATTTTGCATAGGAATTAAGGGGTCTTGGGGAAGCCTGTAGTCTGCCTTTCTGCTCAAAGTAGGGTCAATGCTTTAGTTTTGAGACCAGGTTGCTTGGCACTTTCTACAGCTGGTCTTGAACATCTCAGGTGACAGTAACCATAGTCTCTCTGTACAGCCTGTTACAATATTAGCCATACCACTGTTATTTTTTAACTTGTATCCAGTTTAGACCTCTGTTGTTTCAGTGTATGACCATGGTCTCTTGTCCTCCTACCATGCACCTCTGTAAGCCTGGGTGTCCCTTCTCAACAACCTTCTTATAAGTACTACAAGACTGCTGCTAAGTCATCCTGGAGCTGTCTCCTCTTCTGGCTAAACAAGCCCACTTCCCTAAGATTCACAGGGCCATGAAGCACACCAGCCTCTGACTACCTCAGTGGTCGCCTGCTGGACTTACTCAAACGTACGAACATAAACCTATATATATGTACAGAGGACCCAAAGCCAGATGCAGTATTCTAGATGTAGTATTACTAATATCAAGCAGAGAGGATCTATGGGCTACTCTCTGACTGGAAGAAGAAGTATGCATGCCTCTTAATGTTACTGGGAATAGGTAATTGTATCTTTGCCCAAAACTCAAAAGGTTGGATTAGAGTAATCCAAGTATGTAGTGTATGAAATCTTAATATTCTTATCTTATCAGTGTATGTTCTTTTGTTCCATTGGTATATGTGTCTTACAAATGATTTTTAGGCAGGTACCCAAAATGGCAATACACTTTACATTTTAAAAATTGTCACCAGCGTCTGTTTCACCATGTATTTTCCATTCAGTTAATCAGAACATGTATTGAAAACTCTAAATATAGAGTAAGATACACAGGATTAGGTGACAGTAGATGTGTATTATAAACTAATGTTGTCTTTGCTTAGTTTCCAAGTTGAATAACATGTAACAAAAATAACCTAGTCACATCTAGTCGTGTAGCCCTATATTATGGTATTTCCACTTTGCTTTTTTCTCCACAAGTTAAGAGCATTTAAAATCTTGAGAAACTTAAACATCTTAGTGTATTTACTACTGTTTCCTTTCTAAAAATATGAAAAAAATAAATAAGGAAGGATACATTTGGAGGTTATTAAGGTTGCACAATTAGTCACTTACAAGCTGGTAGCAGCCCAAATTAGGTAATGTATGTACACCAAATTGGGAAGGATTCTAAACTAACTTCAGAGAAATCTACTTACTACACATAAAAGACTTTTAAACATGCTGTTCAGTGTGTCTGGAGAAAAAGCACTAAAACCTGCAGAGTACCCTGGAGAAAATTAATTCCAAAGAGGCACAAGGTGTCAGAGAATAAAAACCAAGCCATGATTTTCTACTGAAGTTAGGTAACTAAACAGACTATCGCACTGTGAGCAGTGGCAGTCTGATGTCATAGGAACTAAGCATATACTCAAGGGTCACACATGCTATGTGCTTTGCCAGGCTGAGCCTCCAGAGTGAGATATTATAGAATTAGTAGGGAATGTTGTAGCCACATGGTTTGATCCTGGGCATTGCTCTGCAAGTCAACTGATCAGCAAAGGGGTTTCAAATAGAAGCAAGAGAATAGCTGACGCTGACATTGTTACTTTGGGTGTACACAATGGTGCAAAAAAGTGTGGAATTGTTCTGTAATATATTTTTATATTATGTGTAGCATATATTCAGCATATGTAGCATGTGTATGAATAATGCCTATGTATGTATATATGTGATATATGAAAATGCCCAAGGAAATGAGAAATACAGTTCTTGAAAAAATAAAATGATCTTATTAAATGACAACTGTACAAACACCAGGTGGGATCCTGCCTGGAATGAACCCAAAAAGAATTTTGGCACTGGGCCTGGTTGTGACCAGGATTTTCTTCAGTTCTGAAATACAACATGCCATCTTGTCCTCAGTCTCAGTGCAGAGATGCCTGTATGCATTGATTGTAAATAATTCATATTCATAACTGTCTTGGGTATCCCCAATTGCTTCTGTAAAATCCATCCATATTTTCCCTCTTCGTTTTTAGTAAGATAATTTCAGAATTAGCCTTTTAGAAGAAAAGGCAATGAAATACCTAATACAAGAGCTCAAAAGATGAAAGATTTCTCTGTTTTAAGTGCTTTTTGGAGTTGACAAAAGTTAAAATTACATAGCTGAAGATGAATTTTGGTCAGCCTCTTGTATTATATAGTATCTCACTGAACTAGTGATGTACCATAAAACTTACTATCAATCATAGATTTTGGTGGGTGACCTACAGATAACAATATGGTGAAAAAACTTTTCCTATATATGGAAATCTTCACATTTGTCCTCCTCAAATGCATCTCACATTTAACACGTCAGCTTCAGTGCTAATCTTTTCAAGCCCTGTGTTTTTGTGGTAATGAATGGGAGAGTAGCAGTGGAGATCTGATTCTATAGGTAAGTAGCCTCCCACAGGATAGATTCTGAAGTCATGGTGAATTACATATTCTAGACATCTGTGGACATCAAAAAGGTCTGTGATTTAAAATAAGTTGAAGCATACTTGAGACAAAAAAGTAGAAACTCTTTGTAAAGCTATACAACAAAGGCACTAAAGAAAAATAATGCAGAAAAATTACTAGTCTGAGCCCTGAACATAATCTGCTACAGGCAAGAGAAAGAAGCCTCAGAATACTGGCTCACATGCTGTAGGATGCTTCTATACTATAAAAAGATAACTTTCTTAAATGTATATTATAAAATATTCAAATTTCTTTTGCAGACTTTTGCCCATCAAATTAAATTTAACTCTGACTTTGGGGTTTTTGAAGTAGTTAATAATGCCCCACACCGCCTGGAAAGCCACCTGAAAAAAACACTGTATGATCAGAAACCTCCAGATCCCGTTTATGATGTTGTGAGGAAAGCAAAGAATGATGGGCAGCTCTCCAAAATGCACAGCGATTCTTCAGTCTTCAATATTGATCCAAATTACAACACTATGGTAAGCATCTTATAGCCCTTGAGTTTATATTTAGATCTTACTGTAGAGATACTGGCAGTAGTTAATGTTGTGTTTGGCTTGGTAGCTTGGGAAAAATGTTAATTTATGTTAGGAAAACATAATGATGGGCCAAATTATGCCCTGCAACGCACATGTGTCTACCAGACAAGTGAATGGAATTACACATATACACCCTTTAGCACAAAATTTTGAAGATTTTGTAGGGCAAGACTCAGTTGTGTGGTCTGAATACTTTTTAATATTACAAGAAAAAATATTATGACAACAGTTACTTTACTAGTGATCCCTGGAATGCGCAAATTGACTGAAACTAATGCATCTCAGTCTTTCCTTATTAATTAATTTCCTTGTGTGGCTATGAGCTCATCTGTGGTCTGGCAACACGTAAGTCTCTTCCATTAATTCCCAAAGGATATACATGTTTAGCATCTATTGAAATGTCCAGAGAAAATAATGGCCACGAAAACGCTAAATTAGTGGAAAGGTAAGTTGATTTTTAGAAAAAACAAAAATCTTGTTTCAGACTTGCTCGGACACTATCACTTTTGGTATTCTTACCTGCTTGCTTTCAGTGATTTCTTCAGCACCAAAATAAACAGGTTAAAACTGGGAACTGAAACACCTAAGAAACAGTGAGAATGTATAATTACTTGTGGGAGTTTACCTTCAAACAACAGCTTTAGAGGAGAGAAAAAAAATCACTGGGATACTTGGTTTATTCCTTTCTTGCTTATTTTGCATTGGTATGACTGATAGGAGTTCAAGGCCAGCCTAAGGTCTTGCTACATTTTTAGAGGTGACTGCTCTGAATTATGTCATAGCTGGAAAGCTGAGAGAAAAGCAGAGAGTTGTAACAGGCTGCTGCTTTGCCCAGTATTAGCTTAATGATTTTCTGAAAAGAAAACAGTTTTGAGAGAGGCCAAAAGGCAATGCTGTTTAACAAAATTATGGTAATGTGGCATTGCAATTTATCTGTACCTAAACTGGACAAATGTTACAACAGGACAGGGTTCACGGCATCCTTACCATGTTAAATTAAAATTTTTACAAATACTTTGCTTGAAAGCATAAAATTGATATCTTATTTGTTCTTTGGTCTTTCTTGAGAAATTCAAAGCCATTTCACTATTACTGACATCTTTCATATGGTTTGGAGCAACAGGAGCCCTGGACTATTTAAAAACGTATTTCTTTCTTTTGAGGACCAGTATGCTTCAATACACTTACTTTTTTTGGGGGAAGAGAGATTTTTTTCAATTTTTGGATAACTCATGTATTGGACCGATAACCGAGATGCTTTATCCACTTCAGCTTGGCATCTCAAAGCTGAGCTGCAACAAAGTGACTTACAAATCATCACGCCAAAAAGCTGCTGCTCTAACTACAAAAGGTGAAAATATCAGCTTTGTTCATTGTACTACACTGTGAGTGAGAAGAAGTATCCCAGACCAACTCCATCAGGAGTCCTGTTCAAATAAGATTTGATTTTTCAGACATCAGTTGATGCAGCTTCCTTTGCTTTGACTGCTTTCTTCACACTGAGGAAGAGACTGACTACTGCTTTGATGAATGAATTGCTACAAAAAGGTGACATTAATGGCCACCACTGTTGCATTAGTTATGAAAATGATCTATGACTGGACAATCCTAGAGGATCTTTCAGGCTACAACCTGAATTGGAAGACATCCTGCCAAATAAAAATGCTCAGGGGTATTTTCAGTGTTTTACTTCCCTCTCAGACTGTCAGAAATTTTCAGATAAGCAAAAATTATGAGAACGTGTGCAAGTTATTGATATGAAGGTAAGCATCTTCTTATCAATAGACAGAATCAACTTGGCATAAAATGGGTTAGGAAAAAAACTTAGAGAGTTGTGTGGAATTGATCATAACTATGGAAAGAAACTGGCTGGCATCCCACATACCTTACTTCATAGAAACCCCAGTTCAGCAAAGCACTTAAGTATGTGTTTAACTTTAATCAAGGGAAGTTAAACACATGCTTAAACTTAAACACGTGCTAAAAGCTTTACTGGATTGTGTCCCAGCAAGGGACTGGGTAAGAAAGATAACCAAGGTAACAAACCCTATCAGATTAAGTGTAGCATCTTTCTCAGGGGAAGGGGAAAGAGTAGAGTTTCTTTCTTTCTGGTAGTATACATAATTTGTGTACCAGGCATGTACAGACATGAACATGTTATGAATTACTCAGATAAAAAAACTGATCTGTGAGTCCAGGCAATCTTCTGTACTCCAAAAAAGCTTGTCAGTTACCAAAAGAGGCATACACTGTGTGGTTGGGAGTAATTAGTGTCCATCTCCACAAATTACATAGTATGAGCTACTGCCAACATAAGCTTTCCATATTTTGAAATATTTCTTCCCTCTAAATGAAACCACCAACTTTCTGAGTAATTCAGATTTTTTTAGTCCCCTACAGATATATATGTGGCAGAAATAACCCTTGTCCCTAATGAAATATTAGCTCATGGAAAGAAAATTTGGAATGTAATCTACATGAACTGATTATATGATAAAGCAAGCAGCATCCGTTCTTACCTAAACTTCACTTATTTTCATGGACAAATGACTTCTGCCAAATCAGCAGCCTCACTAAAGGGAAAAATACACCCTTTAGTGTAGATAAAGCAGGTCATCTCCTAAAAGCAGAAGTGTACTGAGTTTAAAACTTTATTGTGTGTAATTTGCAAAGGAAGCAGCTATAGATCACTATGGCAAACTTTGTGGTCAGTAGCCAGAGGGCTCGCTCTGAGCCCTCAGGCATAGTTTTTTGGTTAGGTGGCTCAACACCTCAGTTTCAATCCCAAACCACCTTGGAGCCACCTTGCTTCTGGTTGGATGCCTTAGCAGAAGTATGTTATGGGTCCAATTCATAGCACACTTTGGTTTCCATTAGAAGAGTTACTATGTGCAGTGCATTTATGCAATGTTTCAACATAAAGAGCAAGAAAGATGATAACTGATTGTGTTTTTATTAATTTGATTTTGTTTTTAATGTCTACAGATTTCCCATTCTGGGAGTACAATTTAGCTTAAATGTTCCTTATTCTTCAAATTATTGAGCAAAATGTAATAGTGGTTATTTATGAAATGTGACAAAGAAAAAATAGCAGTTTTCTATTGCAGAAAAATTATGAGCATCTAATTTGCATTTGGAATCACACTGTAAAAGCCTGATGTGTCAAATACACATTCCTCCTGAAAAGACCCACGCATATTAGGTAAAAAAGTTGTATTCTTACAAGTGAAATTGGATTTAGACATTATTAGCTGTTTATAGGAAAATAATTAACTCAATTGTCCTAACATGATTAAACTGTTTATCAAAGATGATTTTATTCATATAGTTGACTTCCTGGAAAAATGCTTCTGCAGAAGGTGAATGGAGAGAATCAATTACATGGCAAACAAATTGAGAAAGTCAAGAATCCCACAAATCTTTTTCATTTCTTTTTTAATAGCGTCTTGATGGAGGGCAAGCAGTTCAGTGGATTAAGAAAGAAAGACTTCCAGCATTTCTAGAAAGTGACTGCTACTTTGAATACAGGTATTGTGATCTTACATGCTGTCTCTGGGTTTTAAATTTGTGTGTTTTAATCTTCTGTTTAATTTGTCTTAACAGTATCCTTGATATGTGTTCTTGCCCCTCTAGTCCTTGTTTACTTAATTTTTGCATTTTAATGAGATTGATAAGTAAAATTGCTGACTTCTTTCACTCATCATTCTGTAGTTTTCCTTGACTGTAAACTACACACTATATCATCTCATTACAAATAATGTAAGAGTGGGGTTTACTGATTTCTGAATCTCTGTTCTACACAGATATCATAGTAGCAATGCATCTCCTCCTAATCAACTTCATGGCTGTATGAGTAGAATCTATTTACAACAAAACAGACAGTCCCATTTATTTCAATTATTAGTTTTGTGTCTTTAGGCCCACCATCAGACTTTTCTAAAGTTGTCTATGTGATGCCATGGCATAGCTGGACTTTGTACTGTTATGCACTTGCTATATTTTTCCAGATGTACTTTCAGCATATGTTCAGGAAGTTTAGTGTGTTTTATTGGGAGGATCTTTTCTGTATCCCTTAAAGTCATGTCTAGATGCTGATAATGTGTGTTTTTGGGGTCTTAAAACGAGAGATAGTCTGGCATTAGGGTCATTAGTCATTACCAAGCATTACATTTGCTGGTCCTGATTCAAGCAGTCTTCCTAATTTAGTGGATCAGCAGTGGTCACATTAATTGACCTTTCAGATGATATCAAGGCATCTGACATTACCATGTTCAACCAGCAGGTGTTACAGAACTTCACAGTATTAAACAGCACTTCAGTGCTACCTTGTGTTAGTGTGAGCCTTATGATGTTCAGAAAAAGCCATCTTAGAACCACATGATATAATGAGGATGTTCTCAAGCCCAAGAACTGGGACAGAACTAAGCTAGAAAACAAGTGAGGGGTGAAATAACAAAGCAGACCATGCAGTTCCTTGTAACAATTTTTAGAGTAATTTTTTAGAGTTTTTATTTATTATTCTGCTATTATTCATCTGCTTCTCTGACTGAAAGCTAAAATAATTTTTTTGTTTCATAATTTAATATCAGGCTAGCTAAATTAATATCGCAGGTTGAATGGAGCAAGACTGGCATTAATTTCATTGTAGATAGTAATTATTATCCCTGGATAAAGAAGAGAGACTCAAACCCTCCCTCTCCTGTGGAAGATGACACTTCTTTGACTATGAGGAAGTTCTACATATCACTTGGCCAGGTAAAATAAAAATGTTTGATGGGTATAACATTGAGCTAGATTGAATGCATTGGGTTAAATTATGGGTTAAATTATTATAACTGAGGTCACGATCTAACTGGACAACTGATTCTCTGAACACCCCTTCTTTTCAAAGTTCCTCGTACAATGGAAGAAGATTGATGTATTGCAATGTAGCTTAATCAAAATTAAGGACTATCATCATAGTAATCTACAGGAGTGGTCTGCACAAAATTACTACAGACAACAAGCCCTCTACTCTCAGAAACATTGTAATAAATAATAGAAATTTGAATTATTCTATGACATTTCTTTCCCTAGGCTACAGTTTCTCAGACCAAAGATTGGTTTACAATAGCAAAACAAAGTGAATCCATGAAAACTACAGACTCACTTATGTATCCAGTAACTTCTAGTCAAATTCAAGATATTAACTGTTTACCAGAGCAGCATGCACGAGATGATTCACTGCGCAAAAAAGATAGCCTTCTGGGTAAGTCACAGAGGCTCAGCCATAGTATTTGTAACACAAGTCTGACATGGTGGAAAGAAAAAGCACTTCAAGAAGTTGCTGATAACTTATTCACATGGTACCTTAAGGCTTCAGATGGGGATTTATTTCTCCAAACCCATGAGGATCACCCTAGGAACTGTACTGCTGACACATGGATTATTAATGAATTTGTTCAAGTTGCATCTGTTTGCAGCTCATGGCTGTGCCACTAATTTGAAATAGTTTAGAAATAAGAAAAGCTATTTCAGTCCTCACTCATGTTTACAATAATGTCAACATATTGTACCATGTGTACTTATACATGAAATCATGTAAGTGCAGAGTAGGTAATCTCTATCCTATATTCTTAGTATAAGACTAAGACTGTCTGTGACAGTGGCCAGTGCTGGTTTGATGTGGCTTATTTCTGGAGGAAGATGGAAAGATTGCCTAACTGCCATTACCATTTATTGACTGATCCAACACAGAGGTTTAGAGAGCCTGTTAACATAATAAAGTTTAATTTAGTGGATCTGAGAAATATGTCCCTTTTCTGTCAGAGCCTGATGTAGTGCACATGCTCTGAAGTTCTAGCAGTTTCCTCAACGACAATGTTTTGCCTTAGTTATACAATAAAATATGAAAGCCTACATCTTAGATTTTGGGAAATACAGAAGTATCAGTTTATTCAATTGCTTAAAGAGTGGTTTGATATGAATATATTGTAGAGACACAGTTCAATTACGATTTTTTTTTTTACTTACTTAGATTCTGCTGCTGTTCACAGTATCTGTAGTTATTCTGCTCAGTTCTAAATGATTGACTTGTACAGAGCCAGCAGCATTAACCCAGCTAAATAGTATATATAGTCAAGGTCATCTTTGCTAACATGCTCCAAAAGTACTTGATTGCTAAAAGTCTGGCTGAAGTAGAAAAGATACTTGAGCAAGTTAAAGCAATAAGTTCCCTCCTTTCCACATCAGGATGGCAGGTCAACAGGGGGATGATGTGGAGGTGTGCAAAAGGTCTTGAACAGAGAAATGTAGCAGAAAACCCCCAGGGCTGGTCACTGTTCCAAACTTGTTGGTTATGAAACATCTCAAAATGGAAAGCAACCATTTCTGGGTGTTAGATTGGACTGCAGGATTGCCAAATGTTTACAGAGCATCTATTTTCTCATCCTTCAATTTCTGTCAAGATTTTACATGAGTGACAGAGGCCTGTTTGATGTTTTAGTCTTTTGTAATAATAAATTTAAATAGATGAAGAATTAACATTTATTAGCTTCCTCATTCCATGAACAAAACTCAGGCCTACTACATACTGTGACTTTAATCACATGATGACCAAATGCTCAAGAAAAGATTGTGCAGTGCAGCACAACGAGGTAGTTTAACAAGTACTGAGGAGCTGGGATGCTCAGCTGAGTAAACAGGACAACTTGCTCCAGAGAGGGTTGCTCCTGAACTCTGCTACTCAGCTGGAATTCAACAGGGAATGAGTTTGAGTCATGGGGCTGAGTTTCCAGCCAGATAGCAACAGCAGAAGCACCTCTGTTATTCCCTGTTCTCCAGTGTAACATGGAGCAGCATTGTTCTGCAGCAGCACAAAATAAATATGTTGCATTTTTAAACTTGGAAATGTTATGCAAGGGAAGAGTACCGAATCAAAAGGGTATTCAGAAATATTTTCTTATTTAATGTAGATGCAGGTTCACTGTCTAAGGAATACCACCAACAGAGTTTCCTTTTCCCTCCAAGGACAGCAGCCAAAAAAGCAAATATTATTAATGAGAGATCCAGAGAGGATGAGAAGAGTTCTTTAGTGGCTATTGCTGAATCTCCTTCCCAAACTCAATTAAGAGTACATCTAGACCTGAAATGGGCTCTGGAAGGAAAAGAAAAAGAACAAGAAAATGGAACTTTTCAGACACCACAAGAATTCACACCAACTTATACTAAATTTGTATTGAAGGAACATATTTCAGACCTGACCTACCAGCCAGCTTCTAACACTGAGAATGATGTGTATTTCCATAAACAACCTGAAGTATTTATACATGGTTCAGCAGATAATGAATTTGCTCACAGCACTGCAGGATCACTCTTTTCCCAAAGTTCTTCCCCACTTACCATCTTGGACTCCAAGGAAGATGTAGGAGACAGTGAAGAAGTAAGCTTAAGATCAAGTTCTGCAAGTGATGGGGCAGACAGTAGAGCTGCCTGGTGTGTTAGTCACAGGACTTATGACACTGGCAACAGACATGAGTTTGAAAGATTCAAGAAGTTCATTGAAGGAACACGTGGGGAGAGGTACTGGTGGCTTTGGATGGATATTGAAAGACTAAAGGTTCTTAAAGACTCTACAAGGCAGCAAAGGTACTTGCCATTATTTAACCGTCATTCCCATTGTTTTAATACTTGTAACCCAGCTCTTCTGAATGTAAAAAAATTCTTTTCATGGAATCATGTTTGCAAAATTTGTGTAAAATCAGAATAACCCTAATATTAACACTTTATTAGAAAGAGATTTGGAAAACAGCAACAGAAATTTAAAAATTACTAGAAGAACTTAAATTCACAAGTAGGGCATTCATTATGTTCAGGCACTGGACATTTTCTCTTACAGAAACCTGTCTCTAACTTATGGGAAAACTGTTTTGGCTTCTGCCACTTGTAATTAAAAACTTGTTGCATCATAGCAGTTAAATCAATAGAATGAACCATTCTTAGTTCTGTACAGCATCTGATTACAAGCTTATGTGGCTATTTTTGTTAACCCAAGGCAACTCAGTAAGATGAAAAAACTCTATTTGCTGAGCGATGGAGACTATTTTCTCAGTTCAGAAGTGTTACTCAGACTTGATCTACTGCATGGAGATCGGTGGAATTTGAGGCATTTAAGACGGATTCAGCCTGAAGTACTGAAACCTCTCCTTCTTTACTGGTATGAAAAAAACGAATGTGGACTGAGATTTAATTGTTTAACAAATTTCCCCATTCTTTGATAAGCCCATTAGGTTGATTTCATCTCACTTATCCTGCTGCAATTATATGAAGTGGTGTCATCATAAATACAAACAGATGTTGCCTCTGAATTTTCAGTTGTACCTAAACTGCACTGTGATCTGCCAAGAAGTCAGGTAGATCTGTCTTACTGAGTTCTTGTTATTTCACTGCCAGAGCATCTGAGCTACTTTGTGTACAGCTGCCTTGGATACCATTCAACAAAAATTTTAGATTTCAGAGTAGATAAATCCCTTCAGAAACAGAAGGTTAATTATGTCCTAACCTATTCCTCAGATTGCCCTTCCTAAGTTTCTGAGGATGTTCAGAATTAGAGTCTGAAACCTTACTGTTCAATGTCTGTCATACAAAATGCCTTTTACAGAGTGACCGCTTGAGCAAGGATGCAAATTCTAACTTGTTTCCAAAATATTTCTGATCCCCCAGGGGGGATCAACAAATTTCAGGAGTAAACAAATACCTGCAGCTGTGAACTTTGCTTTGGGACTTCATGAAATTTGTGGTCTATGTCCAGTGACTTACATCCTTTTCTGTTTTTACTGTAGGATGGATGGAGCATGTCCTACTGCAAACTTAGACAAAGACAACTACGTAATGGTGTGGAATATGCAATCTAAGTTTATTTACATGTCTCTTAGTCTTAAATTTGGAAGAGTGATTTGGAAGAGTGCAATGTCTTTCACCACAAGGGTGGTAAGGCTCTGGAACAGGTTGCCCAGAAGGGTGGTGGAGGCCCCATCCCTGGAGACATTCAAGGCCAGGCTTGATTAGGCTCTGAGCAACCTGATCTAGTGCAGGAGATCCCTGCTCACTGCACGGGGGCTGGACTAGGTAGCCTTTAAGGCTACCCTATGATTCTATGATATTTATACTAAGCGATTTTTAATTCTAGGTTCATGTTGCACTATATCTTAATACAATAAACACCATCACAGGGACAACAGCAACAAATTACCTAATTTTTAGTGTTTTAGGAGTGCCTTACTTGTAAACTTTTCTTTTTTTTTTAGGGGTCCCAGATTTTGTGTGACTCATTCAACAGCAATAGATACTGCCAGTGCAAAACTTAAGCTCTGGCACATTTGCCAAGAGAGACCAAGAGTGGACATTGATCCTTTCCCACAGATGGTATCATTGCTACCAATGACACCTAAGTCTTGCATGCCCAGGACACCACCTTCCCTTCCTCATGTAGGTAGAATCACATTACTGAAGAAAAAAAAAAAGCCTTGTTCCATCAAATGCAACACCAAAACTCCTTGAATTCAATGGAACAAGAGTATTCTTATTGGTTGTTAGGAGTCAATATTTAGTGAAGCAGTCCCTTGCAAATGGTTATGTATAAGAATACATCAAAATTCTGCTATACTTTCTGCAACAGGTTGCTACAAATTGAGACAAATTATTTTCTCAGTTACATCCTGGCTATTTCATAAGTCTTTTGCATAGATATTTTAGCTCAAAGTTCTCAGAACTGCAAAATTATGGATCTAGCAGCAGAGACTCTGCCTTTCAACCAGCTTTTAAAAAATATTAAGTGACTCTTAAAGTTTCCTGCATATACCCTCAATCTACCTGTAATGTTCATTAAAAGGGCAGAATTCTGTTAATTTTTTGTCACCACAGTCCTTCAATCAGATATATGTGATTTTTTAGCTTTCTGCAGAGAGCCATGACCCACACAACATAGACCTTTTAACAGCTTGTGCCTTACCATTCTGTTTTGACTCTTCTATTCCTTGAAAGAAGGAAATGGAGAGGTAACTACAATGAAAGTTACAAGTTCCTCAGTCACACAGTGTTAAGCCTCAGCACAAAAAGTTCTTGGGGAGTGCGAATCAAGACTGTGGCTCCAGTATCAAGAACCTAATGGTCTATGACTCAGATCTTTTCACATATACCTCTGCTACTTTGAGCTAAATAGTTTTGAGACTACAATTATATTTTTTTAAAAGCTAATTCATGGAGAAAATGGAGGAAAAACAGTGTGAAAGATTTTCTGTTCAAATGAAGCTGGATTCGGGAGCCAGATTATCACTGATCACAGCAGGAATGGGAGCCAGAAGCAGATGCCTCTTATGGAGACCCATTCTGGCTTCACAAAGTGAAGGACTAACTGTAGGTCAGGCAGACAGGAACCTAACTGTGCAGGTTTTCAGCACCTGTGGAGTTCAGCAGTTGAAGTAAACTATGACCTAGTACCCATGAACCTCACAGAATCAGCTGAAGGACTGTTTCTTGCTGCCTTTTTTCTTTTCTTTTTTTTTTTCTTTGACAAAACTGTACTTTCACTGTGCTTGCAAGAACTTAGAAAGAGCAGCAACTCCGAATTTCTGAGGGCACTCTCTATGAAACTGGTTTCTCCAAAAATTTATAGCATAGTTTAGTTCACAATAAGTCAGTTATGTGTAGCAGAATGCCCCCTTTCTATCCTAGTCTGAGTTTATATCTTACACTGAGCTATTTGATGTATCTTAGTACCAAGATTCACAAACATGTGCCCCTTCTCTTCACATCCTCTGTAATTCTGTACAAAGTACATGTAACATTTCTACCTGTTAAAAATGTAATTTTTAAATGACAGAGGTTATAAAGGTGTGCTGAAAAATCTTGAAAGATATTCAGAGAAGCTTTGTGCAATTTTTTGCATATTGTGAAAAAAAATCAAAAAAAGTCCTGAAAACCCTTAAATGTTTTTAAAGTAGTTAATGTAAGCATCTTAAGAAAACGCAAAGGTAGAAAAATAATCAGAATTACCTTATTTTTCTGTAATGTGTTTCAGAAAAGTAGAACAAGCTCACCATCAGCTTCATCAAAACTAGCGACCCCAAGTTTCTCTTGGAAGAGATCATCAAGATTATCACCTACCCTGTCACAAAGTCAAAGCCCTCGAATGGACAACTTTTCTAGCAGTAGAAAGTGGTAAGTACCAAAGTCCCTTTATGTATTTTTGGACACCAGTATACCTCTAATATTTGTGAAAAGCTTTAAGATCCTATTGTTTCCACGAATGCTTTTCTTTGATACAATAATCTGAATGAAGCACAGTTATGTTACAGATTGTGTGCATGGAGAAGTCCTTCCTGCCTGACTATTTTCTCATTTCTATGTGCCACAACATAAAAGAGTCTATTTCTCTAAATACAGATGTTTTACCTTCTCTTGTATAGTTAATATTATCTACAAACAATTCTGTTGTTTTAACCTGTTTTCAACACTTGCCCTCAAAGACATCCTGTGTCAGTGATTTTCATAGGGGCACATGAAAAAGTATTCCTCTATTTTTTTTTTACTTTTATTATGAATTTGAACTCTATGTACTTTCTCCTCTATTATTCAATATGTCATTTTGCCTCTCTCATGGCCCTTCTTAGTTGTTTATTTTGTAAACAGTCCTAGCTTTTTCTTGAATAGGTATTGAAAATTTTGTTTGCTTGTGGATTTAGGCCAAAGTCAGTGAGCAGTGCCATGTTTCATTGCTTAGCTTTGGATAACACCAAGGGCTCAAAATACCAAGTTCATAGAAAGTACACCTATGCTGAGCTACTACCAGTAAGTAGTGCTTGAAATTTTTAATTGTCTTAAATCATGGGTTAAAACACTTTATAGTATTAAAGGGAAAGTAGCCAATAATGAGGTGTTGTTTGATTATGTGAATGTCAGTTTCATATACAGAGGTGCAATAAGAATTTCAGCGTTTTCTGTGTGGTGTCTGTCCCCTTTTTGATAGGAAATCATGGTGCATACAGAGGTTTGTTCTCACTAGGAAGTGTTGATCTTCTCCATAGTGACCATGTGTTCAGTAGGCTATTATGGAAATCTCACTGAATAATTCCTTCAGTGGAATCGTTGCCTAGGAAGTACACCAAACTTAAGAGTGAAAACTGAATCTGCCCTAGAAAGTGATTAAAAAAGCAAAATTCAAAAGAGTAAAATGTTTCACTTGTATAGCTCCTCTTTATTACTTGTGTACCTTATTCTTTGTTGAATTGTTGCCTGCTAATCAGACTTTCAATCTGTCAGATCTCAGGAGGGACAGGCTGCTCAGAAGAGCCTTTACTTAATAGATGTTAAAATGCTGACAGATTGAATACATGAGATGTCAGGATTTGGCAATTTGAAATATATCCTAAACTTTTCATGCTTGTAGGATTGTCTCAAAACAGCCTGCAGTTCCACAGGTGTGTTCATACCCATGGCTTCCCAACTAAAAAAACCCGCACCATATTATGAAATTTGAGCTTGTTTACATATGCATGGAGTTTGCTGATCATTTGAGCATAGGATTTCTTGGTTTTCACATCAAAATCAGATTTTGTTTATTGCTTCACTGGGATCATTTGTTAATTCTGACAGATGAAAAAGCTATTCTTTGCAATTAGGGGACATTTGCAGTTAGAAAGTTGTATTATGGCAATGTTCATACCACAAACCATTAGCTTTTACACACCTTCATCATGCTATGTTTCCCTCTGGCTAAGGAAGGAAAATTCTATCCATTTATACTTACAGAGCTAGACTGGAACCTACAGTCAGGTCCCCACAGTTTGCCATTGCAAGTATGATGTGAAGGGAAGAGAATGCAGGGATCTGTAATTTAACATCATACTGGGGAGTGGGATCTTTCTGCTGTGCTTCAGAATTCTGGCTTCCTCCTGTCCTCCTCCACCCCTATTAGTGTCTGGAAAAAAGCTGGTTGTCAGCCACCACACACATTAGTTTTATTTCTGCTATCAGACATGGCAAGTCAGCTAAAGTTCCTATCTTGTGATCACCAGAAGCTCATTAACTAGTTCATACTCTCCTCTGGTTTCTCTGTGAGCACTGTCAAAATGGATGTATTCTTTCTCAAACTCCAAGAGCTAGCCTTGGGAAAGTGCATGGGTTTTCTCTCCCCTTAAATACTCAGGATTTTGATGCTGATGTCAGTGGCGTAACCTCAGGAGACATATCTTGTGTTCCATGATAGCTAATCATTTTGAGGATTGATCAGATAACCATCTGTGAACATCTGTTGGTTCAAAACACAGTAGCCTGAGCTGAGAAAACTTTTGAAAGCTAGGTGATATGGTTTTGTAACACTGGAATTCCCCAGATTTGAAGCTAAGAAGTTTATGACAGAATTAAGGTTTGTTTTCCCATTTCAAGTATTGAGGAATAACCTAAGGGATGCTTTGGCTGTTTCGGTACTCTGCATGGCTTCAATTATTAGACTTATTCCATTGGATGTGAATATTTAATTGAAAATGGTATGGAGGACTACCATCAATATGTAGCAGTAGTTTCTTGGGATGAAGATACTAACTGAACACACTGCATGGCCCTCCATTGCAATTTACTGACATTTGAAAATAACAAAAGCATGTTGCTTCTTGGTGTGCAACTATATTTTACTTGTCCAGGGGAAAAGTGCTGCTGGGAGTATTGTCTTAGGGGGATCGAGGATGGAGAGCATGCTGCAGTCTCTTTACTTGGAGAACAGAGCAGGCTACTACTTCACACACTTCTGTGAAAAGTCAGGGAATAAGGTATGAGCATTTTCCTACTCTGTGATAATTTAGTCCACAATTGACTGAATGCCAAGTTATCGAGGGCAGCCAGACTGAAAAAAAAAAAAATGGAGAAAGATTGATGACTGGATGAATTATTACTTGTGAGACTCAGGTCCCTCAACAACAATAAACTGTTCATGTGTGTATTCAAACTAATGACAGTTCTTAACCAAGCTGTCAGATCCTAAATGTCCCAGACCTATCAGAAATCTGATTGTACCATCAGGGATAAAAAAAGACTAATAATTTTTAAAAACTAGCCTTAGACTTGGCAGAAAAAATGAGGTCTTAACCCACAAAAACATTTTTTAAAAAGATGGAAAATCTGCTATGCTATTACTCATGATGATCTGCCTCCTTACTTGTTGGGTCCAAAATCTCCAAAGTTTTAAAAACGTTCTTCTGCTTCCATGAAGCTTCTTGGATTTCTTAGAAACATAACACTATTTTTTTTCTGCAGTCAGCAGATCCATCATTCATTGCTGGGTGTAAACTGAGGATTGGTAGGAACGACTTATGAATCTGAGTCAGTGTTTAGTGGCTTTGCAGAAAAATTGAGTCTTCAGGGGAGATCTGAATGCAATCAAAATGGACATCTGTTTCACCACTGGCACAACCCAAAATCCAGCAGCAGTAGCTAGAAATGCCTTTGGCTACCAGAAGGCAAGAGCCAATGTTTCCAAAGCTGAATAACTTCAGCTAAATTTTTAAATGTGTATAGATAGAAATCTAAATGAAAGTAATGTACTTTTTCACCAGAGAAACACACCTAGTTACATGTCCTCTAGCCTTCACAGATGTCAGACTGATTTGAAAATTATTTCCTTAAGGTTTTGTCTACAGCTATTGAGCTGGTTTAACTTCTATGCCAGTTCTGGCAGGCTACAGTTTGTGTAACAAATTTCCCTGCCCCTATCTTTCTGGAACACTGTACTTTACAGTGATGGGGATTTCAGAGTACCTTTAATATCTAAACTCCATAAGCAGATGTCTAAACCAGAGGACTTGGAGAAAGATCTAGATTCCTTTATCTGAAAGAACTTATTGATACTCATTTGAACTTATTAAGCACCACCAATACTCTGTGCCTCAGAAATGCATGTAATAAAAGTGAACATACACCAACTACAAAATATTTAATTGTTTTGGTTATGCAATAAAAGATAATGGTATCACAGTGATGATGCCATTAAATACGTTGTCCTTTTGTCAAGGTGCAACAGAAGATTAAATGCATCTTAAATTGAGCTTGATTTATGATTACCTCAGGGAGTTAAATAACTGCTTGCATTGGAAAGTCAATCATTTATAAAGCTGTGATATTTGGGTAGCAATAACTTACAATATTTTTTGTCTCTAGTTGTGGAAGAACAGTGTGTACTTTTGGTTTGACCTACAGGCTTATCATCAGCTTTTCTACCAAGAAACTCTTCATCCTTTCAAAATATGCAAGCAAGCTCAAGTAAGTTGTAAATAATGTAGTTTTCTTCACAAATACATTCGTTCATTTGTTTCAAAAATGTATTTGTTCAGTGTAAAGACTAAAAAGAAGATAGAAAGGAGAAAAATTTCCAAATCTTGACAACCCACACCGAAGTAAATCTGGGTTGTGGACAATAAAATGAGTTCTTTGGAATTTTTTTTCCATGGTATTTCTTTATTTAAATGTTAGTCATGCAATGTTTGATTTTTAGGTTGTGGTTCCTGTTGCCAGTTGTATCTTTTTATACTTAGTATGCCTAATCTCTCATTGCTACTCTGTGTCATACTTGGAAACTGCTTAGTTTTAACATCAGAGATAATATTATTTTTCAAATAATCTAATTGTGCTGTACCTTCCCTTCCATATCTTGTGTGGGTTAGAATTACAGGTCTCTCAGTCCAGATCTCTTTAGTCATTGAAACACTTGTCACTCTTGTTTTTCTTTACTGGATTGTTAGGGCATCATTATGCACTTTTCACTGTTCACCCCCTCACATCCCCTCATTTACTGTCAAGCAGAACCTCCTACAAATGAGCATTCTCAATTGAGCATGCAATGCCAGGGAAGAAGGCTGCATCAGTGTGATATAATTAGAAGAACGCCAAGCAACTTTTAAAATCACTTAGTTTAACTTTGTTCTGATTTTCCTCTGCAAACCTTGTGAAGGAGTACAGCCTATCTGCATATTTCAACATAGGCTGTACTAGAGCAAAGATACTTCACATGTCATTGGAACAAATAGCTGTAGAATGCAGTGGAGAAAAATCTGTTTGTATGGCTTGTGTTTCTGAGCATCTGGATTTCCTTGAATTTGTCTTGTTTTCCTGCCTGGAGGTTTTGCTGGGGAAAATGACAGAATTTTGCATGTTTGTCCAGAATTCTCACCTGAATTGCTTAAGTTGCACAGAAACTCCAGGTAGAGGCATGAACTCCTCCCTCTCTCCTGTCACATGTTGGCTGACTCGAACTGTTGCCCTGTTTAGCTGTTTTCTCCTCCAGCTCCACTTACAGCTGGAGGCTAAGGGCAACTGACTGTACCCCTCAGGCTGACTGTCCCCCATATCTGCCCAGGCCTATGTATGTCTAGAGACCCTGCTCACAACAGGCGTGTGAGTTAACTATATCTAGGCCATGTCTTTATTTTCCTATACATTTTGTTGCAGGCCAAATCATAGGTTGTGGTCCATGCTGGTTTTCACTTTGGTTTTATTTCACACCGCTTATACTCTTTCTGCAGTGGTTGGAATGGCTGAAAATTAATGTCCTGGTTGTTTTTAATTTATCTTATTTCCAGTGCTGGCCTGGTGGTGACACCAGAACATCATGCAATGGGTGTTACCAGGC
Source organism: Turnix velox (assembly GCA_013400935.1). Classification (NCBI taxonomy): domain Eukaryota; kingdom Metazoa; phylum Chordata; class Aves; order Charadriiformes; family Turnicidae; genus Turnix; species Turnix velox. The sequence goes on from VZTY01029611.1 coordinate 229,295, forward strand.
AGTTGCAAAGAGCTACATGCACATAACCATTAAAGTAACTACATCAAAACGAAATATGCGAAACTGTTCCATTAGCATAACTAACAGCTGAAATGTAACATAACAAATCAACACATGTGCTGCAACATTTGGTATCATTCTCAAGCTTGCCTTTTAAGGCTGCACAAAAATTATTCTTGTTTTCATTGGAACACGGGAAAGAGACAATCTGCATCCAATCTACAGGCTTAGCTTATGGAAGGGATGCCTTCCCAGATTCTACATTCACCTTTGCTATAATAAGATGGTTATTCCAAATACTCCTAAGAGAATACAACACATCATCATATACATATTTTGTTATTTATTACAGAAAAAGACATCCAAAATATTCTGTACACATTCCGCCTGCTTTGTGTTAGAAACAAGAGCAAACCTGGATTGCTGTCTGTCTGCTACTCATTGTTTCATTTGTTTGACATTATTATCCCAGCTTTATGACAGTAACAAAATGCATTCCAAGAAGCAGCCAGGGAAAGAAACTGCAGTGAGAGTGAAGTCTGATGGACAAGAAAAATTATAAGCACCAGTAACATATCCAGGAACATAGATGGTTATTTACTATAAACATTTTGCACAGGAGTGAAAAATAAACTGGTAAAGAAAGGCAATAAAAAAACCCTACTGTAGTTTCTGGTAAATATGCCAGTTATTTAGACTTCGAAAATTTAGTACAGTCATGGGAAGTAAAATATTTTAAAATAGAATAATTTAGATACAGGGAGTTATTATTGCTGTGAACTATCATTACTGTATCTGACCCTAAAAGGGAGAACTTTTAGGGTCAGACACAAGATTTATGTTAGTGGAAAGTGATGACTGGGGTTAAGGCAATTTAGCCTTTCCATTTAAGACCAGCCAGTGAGTGCATTGTATTCCTACATCATATGATTCTGTCAAGCAGCTGCACAAACCCCTTGTTTAGATCAGAGCAATATCCATGTCTTTTGACAGTAATACAAAACACCCAGACTTAAATCTTTTTCATGTTTCTCACTTCACTGTAGTCATTCTGAGAACACTTACCAGAGCCTTTTCTTCTGGGGATGAATTCAAAACAAAACCCAAGGCCTGGAAAATCCCTGATTTGAAAAGTCATAAATGAGGCCAAAGTCTCAATCTGAATTTCCTAAGTATTTCCTCTTTTCATATTTGTGCCATTGTAAATAATTTCAAGAAGCAAAATTTGACTAAATATCACTTTCCTAAATGTATAGCGGTCAGGTAGGAGAGTACTTTGCCTTTTGCAAAAGGAAGAAAATACTGAATGATGATTTCACATGTTGAAGATTTTAATATAAATTCGATAATGTTTAGTTAATTGATTTCCTGTTGAAACTTTGGGACGTTGGCCAACACAACAGTTTCACTACTCCACTGAGAGGTTCAGAAAACCACAAGACTTCCATGACACAGGAGTCAAAAAAGGCTGCAAACATTTATTTTTAAAGGTAGTCCATAGTATGGCAATATATTATGACAATGTTTGTGTGAGCAGATTGTCAATAGTTTTTGGCCTAATCTTCCTTAGTCTGGGCAATTTCTGCTATTTTTTGTCATCTCTGAAGAAGAGCAGCAAATACTCTCAACTTAATCAATTTCACACAAAATCATGGGGAAGAGTTCCTCTGAAGAAACTTGTGGAATGTTTATTTTAATTTTATTTTTAACATTATTGATGACCTATTTTGGACTCTTTTCATCAGTTTACTGGTCCCTTGTGTGGTTTTATGACTCACAACAGCTGGCGCAATGTAACCCCAGTGACAAATAAAATTATTAACCCCTCTTTAAAAAGTATATTTTAAAAAATACAGTATCATTGTATTATTGGACTGCTCCCTTATAATTTGACTATTTTGTATGTTCAATATTTTGTGTCAGACTGGAACATGATGTAATTGAAACTTTACCAGGTTCTTTAAAATAACTTCCAACTTTTGAAATCACTATGAATGTAATTAATGCTGTCTCTGCTTAATTTAAATATATTTGGGGATTTGCCAAGAAGAGTATAATTTGGTTCTTGTTCTTCAGCCGGGACTGTTCCTTTGGATGTCCTCATTCTTTGACCTTACTCTCGGGGATCTTTATTTGCTACAATATCCAAAACTCTCTTTTTTTCCTCCCAGTGATTAGATATAGGTAGAAAGTGGGTGGAATCCCCCACAGACAGTAAATATAGTGATCATAATATGTTCTCACTGAGCAATTGATGTCATAGGCCTCTCTCTATTGTGATATCAGGAGAGTTAAAGTTTCAAATTGTTAAGGTTGTGAGTAATAGGGATGTAGTCTGGTATTGCTGCTGTTTGAAAGAAAGAATGTAACAAATCAGAATTTAATCTGAAACACAATAAACTAATATGCACATTCTCCCACTCTGCTGGAAAGCTAAATACAGTAATGTTTTATTACTGATTGAACAAAGACCAAATGTATGGTTTTATTCTTTTCTACTGCTTATTGCATCTGCTAGTTACAGACTGATTTTAGCAACATAAGGAAAATGAGAATTATCAGAAACCCACATTTTTCACTGTCAAAACTATGTGATAATTTATAATGAAGAAGGGCTCTTAAACATCCTGGAGAAGAATTCTGATTTATGCTGCTAACTTTATCCCCATTCCATATCCTTGAAAATTAATTAGAATTTGATAAAATGTAAAAAAGAGGGCATTTATAAATATATGAAAATTATTGAATCTGTTATGGCAGCATCTTTTTTCACCTGAATTCCTAGCTGCAGTCAGAATCATGAAGTTTTAGAATGACCGATACTTCTTCCAAGACATTCTGGCAGGAAAGGGTTTTTCTCTGCGTTTTCAATGCTCTTTTTCATAGCAATTTCTGAAATATTAAAAAACCCAAGAAAATGACTTAAGGGACTATTTGAAAAAAAATAATTTGAAGTAAATAAAAAAAATAATTTGAAGTAAATAAAAAAAATTATGCTGTGCTTCAAGAATGAGCTGCTATTGAGAAGGAAACATTCTCCAAGTTAATTTCTCTTCTTTTTGTTGATGTTGAATGGAAAATTCTGTGCTTCATAAAAAAGCATAATCCTTACCTTGGTGAGGATTTAGACCTCAATTGTGCAGTGGTATCTCCTGTTACAAGTCCTGTACCATAATAGAGTCTTACCAATGTCAAAGAACTGTGCAAGAGAATTTCCACACAAAAAAAATCTTTTAATTTTTCATCAATTTTGACTGTAAATTTACAAATTATCTTCAATTCTGAAGCAAGACTCCTTCAAAACTTGGCCTAGCACATATTCTGCAAAGAACAGTGTGACTTCATGAAGAGCACAGTTGCTGTAATGACTGTGGTTACCTCAATCTAACTGAGAATCAGTCAAGTATCTATCTCCAAGAAAAATTCACATTAAGCATTATTTTGTCATCTAACCACTTTCACAAGTAGGAGTATAAATGGCAGGGAGGTCAGTTATGGCAATAACTTAGTTTTGTAATACTGGCTAAAAAAAAGGCAGGTGTAATTAGATACATGTTCATAATTTACAACAAGGTGGTGGACTGTGACCATTGGAACAGATGATGGCTAAGAAATAATTTTCTTCTGTTTTATTGTAGTTCCTTTATGCAACTTACATTGCCCCATCTGCCAGTATGGACATTGGACTTCACCAGAGTAAGAAAAACATTATTTATCAGAAAATGGACCCAGCTTTTGAGGATCTTTTTGATGCAGCAGAAGAATATATTCTCACTGTTCTGCTAGAACCATGGCTGAGGATGGTGGAAGCAGACAAATGCACTTACGGAAAGGTAGCTAATCTGAATGACACTGAAAAATTCTGTGTTGGGGAAGAAAATCACACGAGCCTTCATATGCAGTCAGCAAGTGAGAAGTATTATAGGATGTTTTTTATGTTTTCTATGCTGATGCATGGAGTAGCGTGAGCTTCTTTGTCCGGACTGCTCGCAAGCCTTCCATGCACAAACCAAGCTGTGTTTCTAGGGTGTCCATACAGTGATGCCTAGTTCCATAGCAATTGTGGCAGGTATTTCTTGGTGTTTAGAATTCAAAGGTAGCTTTTGACCAGCATAAGAGGAAATGTGATATGGTGATACAGATGCATTTTCCCCAAACACTTGATAGACAGCTGCCCTGTGTAAGGGCTACCTGTGCCCTCCAGGCTTCATGAAGAAGGTGTCTCAATAACGTGCTTGGATTTAATAGCAGAAAGTCTCTCAATTGAATTGCAGGTCAGAGAAGATGGCTGCTGACTTCTGACTGTCCTTTTGACAAATAAAAACAAGAAATGGTGGAGACAGTTGTGGATTCTGTGGCTCTCTGCTCCTTGTAAACTTACCTACGAATTACCAGCTGTAGGTCTGACTTATAATTCCAAGCCTTTAACAGCTCTTTCTTAGATATAGAAGGAGAAACTGGCAGTTAGGAGTTGAAGGGCAGGAAGTTAGTTCTTGCTCTCGTTTTTCTCCATCATGACCTTAGATAAAGCACCTCCATTTTTACAGGAATTATGATCACCTACTGTTGATGCTGCTGTAAGCATTTTTGTTACTGTATCATGTATAAATTTATCAACAACTAGAAGAACAGATAGCTAAAGTCATAGTTTAGGATGATCTATGTCTATTAGATGATGGCCAGTACTAAACGATTAAGAATAGAGTACCTGAACAGAAAAAAATCCATGCATCAGTATTGCCAGCTTCAGTACTTTGCAACTTGTCCATGTTTTTGTGTTTAATAGTCCTTGATGAGTTTTTGTTTGCCCCATGTGTTTATGTAGATGTGTTCTGAATAATTTTCTTAAAAACTGTAGTAGTTTTCCATGACTTAATCATGCAATAGGAGAAAAAATTGCTTGCCTCGATTTGTTTGCAAACCCCTCCCTGATAATTTCACCTGGTGCCCTCATTCTGTATGTCATGAGGAACAGCAAACAACTGTTATCTTGTCACATTTTCAATGTTGTTATGCTTTTACTTGTTTCTGTTTTATCCCACTTAAATCGCATCTCTCTCTAACTGAAGAATCCTAACTATCTGACCTCTTCTCCTACCTTTGTTACACTTATGACCCCCATCTGTATCTGTTATTTCATAGTATTTTGATGAGATGCAGCTAGTACTCAAAGTCTGAATGCACTAAAAATTAACCAGTGGCACAATCAGGCTTTCTTTTGCTTTTTCTTCCTTTCCTAATTGTTCCTATGATTCTAATTGTCTTTTGACTCCTGGTGAACTTCGAGTGGATGTGTGAAACATAAGCTAATAGCCATCTGCAATGATTCCAACTAATGGAAAATCCCATTTAGAGCTCAAGGAATGAGCTCTAATGTTTATTGTCATTGAATTCAGCTGCCCTTTTATCATGCAGATGCTAAAGTCTCCTGAAATCCTGCAGTTACTCACAGTTAATTTAATTTTTTGCTCTGTAGAATCATTTTGCGAGCTTTGTTGTCTCGTTACTCACCTCCTCTTCAAGATAATTTCTGAATGTTTAAAAAAACAATCTCAATGCAGGTCCCTGCGAGACTCTAATAGGAGCCCCACCCCATAATGAAAGTTATTTGTTTATTTTTTATTTTCTACCTTCTGATCAATTCACAAGGGGATCTTCCCTCTCATCCTCTGATAACTTAATTTCCTCAAGAAACTTTGAAAGTTTAAACGTTGAAAAAAATTTACTAAAATGAAGTACACAAATCCAAAGACATCTGCAAAATATTCCCTTCAGTTTTCAACATCTTTTCCAAGCTTTCAGATAAATTATTTTCTCTAAGATATTTCAGCTATAATTGTTTGTGACCTGAAAAGCACTGTGTAACTGATAAACTTTTTCATTAAACTGAAATTTTATTTACTTTATATCAAGCTAGTTTTACAGTATTTTGAAAAACATATTCTCCATGTCTATTATCAATGCTAGTTGTTTTGTTTCTATAGACAGTCTCCACTGAGTCAAGTCACTGACTCAGTTGAGTATTGCACATCTTTTTTCTATGAAAAGGCCTCTGCTTTTGAGCACTCTCTGAATACAGTGTTTTCATTGCTTCTAGTAATGTAAGAATTTCTCCAAAGAAAGAACTGAAAATATAACTTTGCTTTAAGTTAATGTGTGTCTGTTTATACCTCCTTAACTGAGGGATAATCTATTTCCTTTCAGTTTAGATGACACTTTTATTTGCAAGTATAGTTATGTGCAGACTTCTTAGTGCCCTAATAACACAAATGTGCTAATTGGGGCATGAAAAATCAGAACCAGAATGAAAATCCTTTTGAGTGCACAATACATGCACTTCTGAAGAGTTATAAAGCACAGAGATAAAACGACCTGTTCTGGGAGGCACTAGAGTCTCTTTCTACTAGGCGCAGACTGATACTTAGGCACACTCTTTTCCAGCACAAAGACAAAGTCTGCTTTGTATTTTCCCCAATCCCCTTTACTCTATCATACAGCAGGATATATTTGGCCCATTATGAAACAAGACAGGTTATCAAGAATTAGGTGAGTCCAGAATTGTTTATTTGGGACATGGTCTGTCTGTATCTTTATTTTTGTCTTTAAGCAAAACATGAAAACAGGAGGGGTCTATTTTATTGTTGATTTTCATCGTGCCTCTATGTGCTTTTTGTTTAAACTTTATGAAAAATGTTCTGAATTATTTTCCTATTGACTTTTAAACTACGTTTTCTTTTAAATGAAAGAATACCCAAAAGCACTTTATAACTGTGGAACAGAATTCCACTGAAGGCATTCAGATAACACAGTGATGAGTGCGGTAGTCGCTTTTAGACAAAAGTGTAAGGAATATTAATCTAAAACCTCTCTTTTCTCTCTTGCACACAAACTCTGGTACAATAAGACTACAGATGTATAATCTATGTAACGGATGTGTTAATCTGTACCCACATTGGCTTAATTTTGTTAAATATCCTATACCCTGCACTTGAATGGTTTAGTCAGCCAAGAGAATCACCAAATTGTTCCTTATGCAATTACTGATTGTTTGCATGTAACACAGAGAACTGCTCTAGTTCTATGCATGACTTCTAATTAAGTAAAAAAAAATACAGTACTTAATGTGTTCTAATAATGCACAATTTATTAATTTTAGGCATTACCTGGTAAAAAAATGACCATGAAGACTAAAAATCTGAAAGTTTTCATCTTCACAGTTTAGAAGTTATGGTACTTTTCTTGTTTTAAATTTTCATTTCTGGAAACCTCTGACACTCTCTTTTTGACATTTTCCACTGAAAGCCATAGTTGTAAGAGCTCAGTGTTTAGTTGACATGCAACCTACTGATATAGGTAATCGGTTAAGTCTGACACAATATACAGAATATTGTATACACAAAATAAATTTAGTAACTTTTAAAGTACAAAGTTCTTTTCTTAAAGATAGAGTTACGTTATTTAATGGTATTTTGTAGAAATCTGAACATGATCCTACACAGATATGAAAATTTTGTCTACCAGAGCTTTTAAGTGAATTGTTTGTCACAAGGATGTGACTTTTAGTGTTTTCTAAACATCAGTCTCATTACTGGCAAGCATATTCTTTCCTATCCACTGTCACTGGCAAGATGCCTGCCCAGTTCTCCATCTTTCTATAATGTGTACTGCAGGGATGACATAAGATATTATTTTTATTAGGTGGAGTTGGTGGAAGAAACTCGACAGCTGGACTCCGTGTACTTTAAAAAGCTCACGGCTTTGCATCAAGAGAGTGGTTCCAAGAAGGATGAGGTAAGACAAGTACCTACTAACAAAAACAAACTCTTTTTCTATCAGAGACGATTAACACTTTGAGTATCAGCAATGAAAGACTAATTACACTAATTACACAGAAATTCATGGAGAACCAAATTGTCTGATCTCTACTGTTCATTTTGAGGAATGATGACAGACATTTTGTTAATTACAAATGCTGGTCTTCTGTCAGTTACCCCAACATCAGACCACTATATGATTGGAGTCAATGAGATAGTTTCCACTAAAGTCTGTGGAATATATTTTGAGCCTTAATATTGAGAAAATACCTCCATTTCAAGTAAATCCAAGTATAAATTGGTTTATTTGGTTATGGAACTTGAACATCATGATATGTTTAAAGTGAACATAAAACTAAAGGTGATAAAGAGCTGTAGATTTAACCAAGTTTATTTTGTGAGTAATCAAAAAGCTGTTATGTAGAGACGGAAGTTATCTAGTGCAAGAATTATTAGACAAAGCAAAATATAGACATGAAAAAAATAACTTATGCAAGTGTAATAATTTCTTCCCTCAGGGTACTGTTGTTGATGCTGATCTGCCATCCTGCCCTGATTCTCTCAAAGAAGATCAGCACTTGAGTAAAGTTCCCAATGAACTGGCAGGTCTTAATTTATCTGACCTGATCCATGACACAGAGAAGTTAGAACAGTTCTGGGCTTTTCTGAATGAGCATTCTGCTGGGTATGTTACTTTGTTGATATTGTTTTATCCATTCTCTATGCTCAGACTAAATCTTTGCTGGGCATCTTGGCTATCTCAATGTTCATATATTTTGGCCTTTTTAAAAAATGTGATTGTATGTTCATGAAGTGCACAGATCCATTGTTCAGAAACGGAATTGTCTTAAAATTTTGGGGTAAAAATTCTCCTGTCACAACATGGTAATATTGCAGTTCTACTTTCAGTTTCTGCTTTGCTTGGTGACAAACTAGAGTAAAGCAATAAGTCTATAATTAGTAAAAATTTCTCATTTCTGGTACAGATCCAATTTAGTACATTTTAAAAATTAAGGATGTATGTTATAGAAATTCACAAATTCACATTGTTGTGTTTGCATTGATCTGAACACAGTTAAGTACCAGCAAACAGCAGATGCAACTTATGCAGGGATTTTGGAAAAGTGACACTATTTGTTTAAAAATGAAGATCTAAATAGAACTCCTAGCAGAAGTAAATGTGATTTTGATAAATTTTAATTTTACCTCAAGTCTCACACAAATCTCTATCCTGTTTTAGGAAGAGGCAAATATAATTTTAAAGCAACTGTTAGCAAGTCAAGTCCTTAAAACGTCACTTCCTTCCTTTAAACTGTATTTTCACAAGCTGATACTTCACATATTGCCTATTGCTTCTACTCAGGCACTGCTATAATTTTAGACTGGATATTTGTCAGCTTTTTCAAAAGTGTTCAGAAATGGACATCTAGTACAGGCTTTCTCTGTCCAAGACTCAATGTCTTCTTATCATCATAGATTCCCATTGTAGTCAGAGAGAGAAATAGGCACTTCTAGACACAATTCTACTTCTGAATGTGACATATAAAAACAGTTTGTAGGATCATTCCTAAAGACACCTATTTCTTTTCACTGCCACAAAAAGACTGTAACTAATGAGTTCAGATGGAGATTCTGCTGTAGGTGCCTACGGTCAAGTGACTTCTGACCAGGGCTCTCCAAACTTTTTTGATTGGGCACTCCATCAGTAAAAAAAAATTGAGCATGTACCCTCAATTTATGTAAATTAATTCTTTAATAAACTGCCTATTTTGTTACATAAGTTTTAATATTTTCTTCCTGCCCACAATGCATACACCCTGGGGTGCACACACCTCATTTTGGAGACTACTGGTGTAAAATTCCTCTCTAACTGAGGAAATGGTAGGAATGACCAAGAATGGATCACTGGCTCCAACAGGGAGGTAGTTCAAAATGCCTCTGGAACTTGCTGCCTCTCTGTTAATCACAGACAAGTCCCATCTTAAGTGACACAGCCAGGTGAAACAGAGAAGTTTTCTTTCGTAAAAATTCATATTGAAGAAAAACATTTTAAGAAGTCTCCCAAAACAGAGCTGTGTCCAGACCTAGGAACTCTTAAGTCCAGCTGGCATGCTAAATAAAGATAAAAATTAAAAATAAATAAAGATGCTTAATGGTATTATAAGATGGAGAGATGCTAGAAGTCACGCAGTCTGGAAAATTTCAGCAAAACCCAAAAAATATGTCACTTACCTCTTCATCAAAATTTATGATTCTGTTATTGTTCAATAGATTCAGACCTGACATGAGAAAGAAATTCTTTACAGTGAGGGTGGTGAAACACTGGAACAGGTTGCCCAGAGAGGATGTGGATGCCCCCTCTCTGGAGGTGTTCAAGGCCAGGCTGGACATGGCACTGAGCAGCCTGATCTAGAGGTGGTGTCCCTGCCTATGGCAGGGGGGTTGGAACTCGATGATCTTTAAGGTCCCTTCCAACCCAAACTATTCTATGATTCTATGACTCTAATTACAAATGATTCTAGTTTCAGGAAAGACAGGCTACTGAGGGCCTGGGCAGAAAATCTTATTAGAAACTGAACGAAATTCTGTTAATTAATGTTTTAAAAAATCTATAGGCTATATTCATACAGTTGCAAGACAATTTTTATTAGTTTGGGTTAATGGATTACTATATTACAATACATATGTATTACTATATATATTATTAACTCAATATGCACATGCTTCTGATCCACTGAAATGAAAAACAGCATTCTAGGATAAGCCATCACTGAAAATGGTGGCTAACACACTTTAGGGTTATATATATTGCTTCTTAAATAAGATGGACATATTCAATCAGTTGTCATAGGGAGATGGTAAGGAGGAACTCCATAAACCACAGTAACTTGGATCACTTGCACTTGGGTGAACTTATTAATGTTGTGATGAACTAGGAAATTAATTTCAGTCTCAATACAACTTAGATCCATCAGGGTCTGGAAAGATTATTGAAAGGGCACATTTGTTCTTAAAATAGTTGGATGCTTTTGAAAATTTTATTCATAGATTAATGCCCCTTTTTGAAAAAGTGGGTTATTAACAGAATGGAAAAGTGAAACAAATGTTTCTGAATTTAATGTTTTGTATTTTCTGCTGCAAATACAGTGAATATCCTTACTAAAATGGTTACAAAACTCCAGCTGAAAAGATACTATCAGAAAACAGTCATGTAAATTAAACTGAAATTGTACATATTTCACTTATTCTGTCCACTGCTTTAAAGCATAAAACCACTATATGTTCCATTAAAGAAAACTTAAATTGACAGCACAAACTCAAGTGATCATGAACAACATTTAGACCAAGAATTGCACATGGAGATTATCTGTCAGCTACTGTGAATAATTAAATATGTAGTAGAATTAGTTGTTTATTATAAAAAGACAGCCCACAAAAAGCCTTAGAAACAAAATTTATCATAAATTATTTTTGTTCGCTTGAAAGCAGACCGACTTAAGCTTTAGCACTTCATGCAGGATAGGAAGGAGGTGATTTCTGAGGCTGGTGTTCCCAGCTGTTATCCCTGTTTCTTTTCAGGCGACACAAGGAGGAGGCTGAACAGGGGATGTTGTCTAATTTCTCAGTGGCTCACAACCCCAGTACTTCTCCAGATTCTCATCTGTTTCATTTTTCATTCCCTGCGGCTGGGGTTCACAATTTGCTGGATTTAGCAGCTGCACACAGAGGAGGTTACTCCTTTCAGGGTACTCCAGAAGGGACCCAAAATTAGATCCTAAAGATGTGTGTTTGATCTGCCTGTTTGGAAAGGGCAATGGTCTCTCCAGATGGTACTAGCAAAGAAAAAACGACATAAAATTTCAGTCCAATCTGACCTGGTATTTAGGAATAAAACACTGGTGGCTTGTGGTTAAACTAATAACTCCCTAGAATGTTGATGAAATTAACTCAATGTTGTAATAACATTCTGTTTAAATTTGTTTGCAGCATGGATCTCATGTGCTGGCTAGATATTGAACAGTTCAGGAAGATGCCCCATAAGGATAAAGAAAAAAGGGAGGAAAAATCTAAGGACATAAATAATAAGTACTTAAACAAAAAATACTTCTTTGGACCAAACAGCCCAGCCACTAGAGAACAACAGGAACAGGTATCAGTTACAGAACTATTTGTAAATGAAAATCACATTGAATGTGAGTGAGATAAAAGTCCACAAGCAGCTTTACTCCAGCTTTTCCTCATGCTATCTCCTCAAATCTACAAATATTTTTGACCAGAAATCTGGATCTGATCTAGTTGTGGGGATTCTCTTTTTCCCCCATCTTTACAGAACATCTCCCTTCATACTTGACCTGAGGACTCAGACAGGGCATGAACAAACATCTTGGAAAAAGTGTAAAAATGGCTTTTAGGCAGAGTGACTTGTTCCAGCTTTCTATTTTAGTAAGTCAGTAAAGTCACAGACAGTGAGTCTGAGCTGTGGTACTCCAATATATCTTGACTCTTAGGAAATTTACTTGGTCAAGCTGTGGTATTATTTGCTGGAGTCTGTATTCTATTATAGGTAGGGACAAATGTAATCTGCACTCTTTTATGAAAAGTACATGTGAGCCTTGGGTAAGCATGCATTAAATGCTTTGCTTACAGTTAAGCTCATGCTTTGCTAAATCAAGGATGTAGAGAGATAAAGGACTTTTGGTATACACAAAAGTTTATGTCATGTGTTATTGTATTTGGATTGCTTAGTTAATACATTCAGGTGGAGGTTGGGGACAAATCCTTCATGATCGACTTTCGGCAGCGGTTCTGCTTGAAATTCAGCAATGCGTCCAGAAGAGATTAGAAAAACAATGGCTGCCATTGTTCCTGGCAGATGAGCACCGTGGGGTGGAGGGACAAGCAAAGGTAATTTTTTAACCACAGCAACAGATCCAGACATTGTTTTTTGTTTGGCTCATAGTTTACCATTGGGATAAAATGCTTCAGAGGAAAAGCAGCCCACAACTCACATTCATTTTACAGTGAAAGTGATGCTTTTGCATCTACAGATTGAAGCATTTAGCTTAATAATTCTGAAGGCTATTCCTCCGAAGTCTTACTCTGGCTGACTGCATTATTCTTAGATCCTAAATCTGAAGGAGCTGGTGTTAGCTCTGCTGCCAGCCGGACTGCCAGGGCAGGAAACAAACTGTTGTAGAGCTGCATTGCCTATGCCATTCTGTCCTAGCCATGCACTTGCACACAGAAGTGCTGCTTTATGTAAAGGATTTTCCCAAGGGGACATGAACATGAGCAAATGAGTGGGCTTCTCTCCCTCTCTCTCTTTCTCTGTATGCTGTCTGTATTCTCCCATCTGGAGGTGCAGTGCCTGCAGAAATGACTCCAGGACTTGTGAAATTCTGCAAAGTGGGGAGGTTAACTGCTGCAAGCCTTGTTGCCAGTTGTTTACTCCAGAAAGCTGAAAATCAGAAGTCTTTCACCTCTTGCTGCCTAATTAGAAAGACTGGGAAATGAGCAGAGCTCGCATATGCCTTTTATGAGAGCAAGTGCCTGTGTGTCAGGAGATCATTTTGTTGGTGAGAGATGCAAAAAGATTTGGTTTCTTGTACTTCCACAAAAGCTCTGAAATGTGAGTGTCACAGCAGAAGGAACCTTGACAGTTCTACCATACAGACACATAGGAGGACTGCATTGATTCACAAAACTTGTTTCAGTGATCCTTTTAAGATCAAGAAGATTGTCAGAAGTGTGTAGGAACTGGATCCTTTTTACCATTTCAGAGTACTAAGCAATCTGACAAATGTAAGTTCTGATAAGGCAAATTGTAATTTTAATAATGATTACACTAAACCAAAAATTTGGAACCCTCTGCCCTTTTTTAGCTGAATGTTTATGATCACAAAACCATGCAACATGGCTAAGTTGCTTACAGGTCTGGAAGCCAGCTTATGCCTCTTCTTGCACCTGCTGCACTGTGCTGGTAGGAAGAGTAGCCCATGCAGTTTGGAAAACACTGTATTTAGCTCTAATAAATAGTTTACAGGAAATACACATTTTTAATGAGCTTTTCCCACTCCATTTATGTCTGACTGCTTTTTTCTATTTCTTACTGCAAATTCAGAGGATGAAAAGGTCCTTTGAAGAATGTATTTTAGAAGAAATGAAACCAGATGACATTCTCTACTTGGCTTCATATTTCACGGTGACCAAATACTGTGGGCATGCTATGTAGTCCTTATTCAGAAAATCTGCCCTTGATTTGAGGTGTATTTTGTGCTACAAAAAAGCTGCAGGATCAAGCCTATGATTCTGATGTAGCTGTCCAAAGGAACTGAAAACATTTTATACAAAAAAACCCCTATAACCAACAAATCTGTTCCCAACATAAATGGTCAATCAGAACATTCTAAGTGAGATAAAACAGTGAAAAAGCACAGTTTGTCTGCCATTGCTACTTATTTTCCCTAACTCCCCAATCTTAACAAGCTAATTTACAGTTGACTGAGGGATGGCATTCAATGTCGGTCCATAGCAAATGTCAGATTTAAGGATCCATATATATCCACATATATCATCCCTGTGGTCTCAATCATTAGAGGGCTGGACATGCAACCAGAAGAGTTAAAAAAATTATAATCTTATGTTCAGCTGCAGATAAGGGATGTAACTGAAGATCTTCCACGCCAAAAACAGGAGAAGACAACTAGGATGTGGAAGGCAAGTGAATTTTAATGTGTTTTTCTTGCATCTGAATTGTCACTGTCTTTTTGGTTTGGACCTTGCACATCCTTCACAAATTCCCTGCTGATACCGTGAGGCCCAAATGTAATGCTGTCAAAAGCAGACACGATTGCATTGGCTACAGTAGACTGATTGCTTACATTTACTGGTGGATTTAGCTCCCTGCTGGATGTTCATGGTAAATTTCTCTCCCTTCCTGGCAGAAGAGGTCATATTTGAAAAAACATGCCTCTTGTCCTGGACTTTGGAGCACTCTTAACCCTCCTCAAGCTGGTATTGTACATTTAATTCACATTTATCTGTATTTTTCATGCAGCAGACTTATTGGGACAAGCTGTTCATTCCAGCATCTGGTAGTTTATTTATTATTGTGAGTGGATTACGTGCAGACACAAAAGAGAATGTGAAGTATGCAGTGGAGTGGGCAGGTTTAATCATATCTCACAGTATCCATTTCATTAAGAATTGTATTCTAATCTTATAGCACTGAGATAATATCAATTTTAAACATCTTAAACCTTTGTAATAATACATTTCATCAGATCTTTGCCAGTTTTCTCCTCTTGATGAGCAGTGAACTCTTTCTGATTGCCAACATACAAGTTGTGTACGTTTTTTCAGATGGACTTTTATCGTCTGTTGAAATCAAACTGGAGACCCGGTCACCAGTTACCCATGCAAACCACTAGCTTAAGAGAGATCCAAAGTGCATGTGTGTTCTGTTAACTGAGTTTTCCCTGTCTGGTTGTCAGGAAGATTGTTATTTTCCATAGTCTCGTTCAAGGTTGTTTTGACCTATAAAATAAGCAGTGTTGGTATATTGGTATGGGGATGGGAACAATGTTTTGTTCTTCCCTACGTGAATAGAATTTTTTCCCAAAAGTTGCCTAAATCATGATAGAACATATTCAGATAATTGGAATATCACTGAGAAGATGCCATTAAGTTGAGTATACTTTATTTTGGACAGCCACCACCTACCCTTTCTCAGTAGTTGGCTCTGATCCCTAGCAAACTCTGCAGCAGGACACTAAGTGTAACCCCTGTTTATAAGAAAAGCTGCAGAAAGAACTTCATCTCAGAACCAAGTCAGATTTTTAGGACTCTCTGCAGCAACTAAAAATGTTTCTGTCCCATGATGACCATTGAACAGCACTCTATCCCTCCAGGACTTCAAGAACTTTCTACCACTGTCAGAAGATAGTTTTCATTCATCCATCTGATAATAAAGTGGGGGCTGTTTGGCTTGTTTCTCAGTGACAGCACTGTTTGTTCAGAAAGGCAGGCCAGCCTGAACTTCATTTCAAACAAACCACCCCTGCATAAACCATCTTTCTTTCTCCACCCTTTCCTGGCTGCCTACTGCTCAGTGCATCTCAGCACAAGGATTTCCAAAATGTCTCAATGGCTTTAAATTCTATTTTACTCTTGGTAGCTTTCTTCCACGGAGAGCAAATGCTCCAGCTTCTGTTGGTGATCATGGCAACACATTTCAAAGCTCATTTTCTTGGTGAGATCCCTGTCAGAAGCATTTTACAACTTTAAGCTATGTGGTTTGTCTGTTCCTTTTTCTTTGTTGTTTGTTTGCATAAAACTCAAACTGTTCTGTAGAAAAGTAGCCTGTTGCCATAATCAATAACAATAGCTGTTTCCATACTTTATAGTATGTAGTCATATGGTCTAAATCATTGCCAGTCATTTCCTCTCCCATCACGTCTTACAAAAAATGTTGCCCAAACCAAGCTTGGAAAAAAAAAAGGGAAAAAAGAGAGAAAGAAAGAAATGAAACCTTGCCACATTCTATTGTATCCATGTCATAAACTCATAAACTACTGAAATTTAGGGTCAGTGCAAAGATAAGAATCAGACAGTTTATGCTAACTAATGCCTTTGTTATTGCTTTTTGAAACAACGTTTATTTGGTGCATTTATTTCTTCTTTTGACAGCATGTGGACAATAAGTGTGTTTCTTCATCTAGTGAAATAATTGCTTTCCGCAAAGCACTGCTGAATCCAGTGACAGCAAATCAGTTTCAACGCTTTGTGTCACTGAAAGGAGACCTACTGGAGAACGGAGTGCTCTTTTGGCAAGAGGTACAGAAGTATAAGGTATGGTGGTAAAATGGAGCAAGCAGAATATGATTAAATTTGTGAGCAAATGCATCTATTTCTGAGTACTAGGAGACTTCTAGTGTGAATATCTCTAGGCATTTTCTTGTTCATTGTTTAAATTGTTTTTTTCTTTGGTAAAATTCCTCACTTTTTAGGGATAGCTACTTTTAGCAACTTGGATGTATTATCCCTATGCTTCTTTATGCTGCTTCAAACTGTAACATTCTTCTAAATCTCTAAAGGGTCACTACTAACTAACCTAATTCCCAGATTTTGATATACATCTGTTGAGCAGCAGAAAATATGTAAGCATTAAAATCTTCATTCTGTTTTTATAGTTACATACTGTTAAATAATGGGATTATTGCTGAAGTGGGAAATCCCTCAAAAATCAGAAAAAAACTTTAAAACTCAATAAAATGTAAAGACAGTATTTACCCCAAAAGCTTATATGTACAATGCAGCCTCCAACTCGGTCTCACTCTCTACAGTCACATTTGACTGCAGATGAGGATGTGGCCAAGACAAAATGTGATGGGGAAGTTCACCAGGGATTGCCTCTTTCCCAATTAGCAGAATTTTTTCCCTTCATGAAATTGTTGCTGTGTGTCATGAAAAACAATGGGAGAACTCTAGAGTGAGGCTTTAAATCAGCCCTGCAGCTTCCCAGTAGTACCCTGGACTGAATGCAGGGGCACCATTAATTTTTCACTGTTCCTTTTGCCTCTGCTGATGGACATTCCTGATGCAAAAGTGCTGACAGAGTCCAGAGCCTGGGCTCCTGAACTTAGCATGTGTGTCCATGGCAGGCAAGGGGCATGAAGTGAATAATTCTTCAGCTAACATGCTCAGAAATTAGGAGGTAAACACAGTTGATGCTGCAGCAGCACTTGGAGATCCTGCTGCAGGAATGTGGATGTATTTTCACTGTTAAATTTTAAGCATTTCAATCTGGGGTCTGCTTTTGTAGCTGAAGCTTCTCTGTTTCCAGGGGGCAACCTCTCCTCCTCACAATCTCTGATCCTCAAGCACGGAATCACAGACTGAAATGCTTTCTAGGGCTGCTGCAGTCTCTCCCTTGGTTGCAGGGTGACCATGTTAAGACTGTAAACTTGACATGAAGGCAACTGAAGTCCCCTGACATAAATCCTTAGAATATTTGATGCTTTTTCAGTTTTGTGACTTTTCATTGCTACATTGTGGAGGAATTGAAAACTTTCTGCAAATCAATGTGGATTGTAGTTTAGACTGTTTTCATAGTGGATCTGCTCTCTAAAGAAAACCTTTATTGTTTTATGCCCTGCCCCCTCTCTTTCATGTATGTTAATTTTATCTGTCTTCTCTTATCCAGAAAATGGACAATCTGACCATATTTATAGATGCATGAAATTTGTCATAGTTGGCAGTTGATGCTTTTTATAGAAGCAAATGTCTTGGATTGGTAGGAAAAATATTGCCCAAGTTGTGGGCAGCGCTTTGCATAGAGCACACTTGCATTGTCTGAGCACAATCATACCATCAGCTTAGACAGACATCCCTTTAGGAGTCAATGACTGCACTGCTCCTTGTAACCCATCAGGCTGGCGGCACATCTTGGGACAATCAAAAAACAAATTTTTTTTTTAAACAAATGTGAAGAAATATAACTCTATGGATCAATTCCATCTGTTCCTCCATGCTCACATCTTACCCGTCTTGATATGGCTTGTTTGTCTTCCTCTGTTTAAGCTCTCTGCCTTTTCTTCTCTGCTAGATAAGTGAAGAAAGCCATAATATATTCGTAGGATAAATTGAATATGTTTCTGCAGCGCCTTACTTTCCTTATTGTGTCTGTTATCATTCTTTTTTTCCTTCATAAAACTAAAAAAGTATTCATAATAAAACAAGCTAGCTCTTTCACATACCAAACTTCTGGTTAAAAGTCCTGGTTCTAATTTCTTTGTCGAGTAAATACCTAGCCTGCTATACCAAAACTAAATGCAAATTCTTCATTTAGAACATGTTCTTCATGAAAATCTTCAAGAGTGCTCACTGTGCCTTTAGTAGATGTATGTGATAACCGCTTATTGTTACAGATATTTCTTGATGTTTACAGATCGATGGAAAGTGCATGTTTCAAAGCATCTGAAGGAAGCTCTTCAAATTATTTTTCCTTCCTGTTGAAGTCCAATAGTAGCATTGTCAGAGTGGGAAAATAACAGGTTTTCAAAGAATGGGATCACATTAAAAAAGTAGAAAAATTCCAGTGTTTCTTTGAGATCATATCCTTGTAAGCTCAGTTTGTTTCACATTCTGTTCTGCACAGAGTTATTTCAAACACTGAGTTTTTGGGAAACTAGAAAATGTTAATGAATGGGGAAACTAGACTTCAAAGAATAGAAAATTGCACTGGTAGCTGAAATTGTCTTATCTTGTGCCAGCACTTCAGTTATAATACCTTTTACCCTCTAAATAATTCTACTGTTTCCTTGGAGTATTTTCTTGCTCCCCTCTAGAGGATTTCTTTGTGTTTTAGTTACTACAGCTATGCTAGACATAGCTGCCTTATTGTGAAAATCAGCGTATTTCACATCTGCAGGTGTGTTTCTCTTTTCAGAAGTGCCTCCTATTTGCCGGTAATGTATTTAGACTGAATGCAGGATAAAAACTATCCCGTTCAGAACATGCAGGCAGCAATTATCAACTCAAAGCTATGACTGCTATCTTAACTATTTCTTTGACTGCACACATTTGCTGTTACAATTTTTGTCCTACATACTGAAGAAATCTAATGCATAATTATTTTTGTATGGTTATTACTCTTTGATCGCTGGGCCCCTGTAAAGGGTCTGTGTCTCTTTCTCTCTCCACTGACTGAAAATGCAATTTTTCCTCTTTCAGGACTTGTGCCATTCTCATTGTGATGATGCTACAGTCCAGAAAAAGATCACAGCTATTATCGACTGCTTTATTAATTCTGCCGTACCCCCAGCTTTGCAGATTGACATCCCAACTGAACAAGCGAAGAAGATTCTGGAGCACAGAAAAGAACTAGGACCTTACATTTTTAGAGAAGCACAGGTAAGAAGCTGGGATAATCACTATAACAGATATGGCTAGAGTCTCTGTACCTGGTTTTAAGGACAGTCCTTGTGGCTTATGTGAGAATTTGGGCTACATCTATAAGACTGGGCATGAAGGAGAATACTATAGTCATGTACTTAAATTAAGATTACAAGGCTGAGATGACAGGAAGGCTTCAGATATTTACTGCTCCAGAAACTGGACAATGTCTGAGAGCTCCTGGATCCTGGAATGGTGTTATCCAATTCTGTGTTAGAAATTTTGTTGGTAGAAATGAATTTTGTCCGTGTTTTTAATTGCTTGTTCTTTACCATTTCGATAATGTCAGAAGTGATTCCTAGTTATAAAGTTTGTCGGTTTTGTAGTTTGTGAAAATGCGGATGTGAGTAAAAGCAGCTTAACACACAAAGACACAAAGGCAGCTTACCTTGCTGTCTTTCCCTTCTTTATTACAGAAACTCTGCATTAAATGACCTTTTTACTAATCTTTTTACTAATCAGACTGATCAGCAATTTGTGAACCTTTGCTACAGACTTATTATTTTCTCATTCCTCATTACTGTCGTCTCTGACAGTTCCTCTTCTTTGCCTATAAAACTGCCACCAACACCTTTAAACATCCACTATTATTCTATAAAGTGTTCAAATCACATAAGCTGAATGGTTTGGTCAGAGAAAAAGGGTTCATATTGAAGTCTTATTTCAGCCTGTGTAAAACCCAGTGAACTGCAGAAATGTGGCACAAAACCAAAGCAAGAACTTGGCCAAAAAGCTGTGAAAGGAACATGACAGTGACTCACATGTCACTTTCAAGTCTGTTGAACCATAAGCAGTGAAGTGCTGAGCATGCTCAGCTCCTTTGAAGCCAAGTTTCTCAATGAGAATTGAACATCTAAATAAAAAAATGTGAGCCTAAGTACGTGCAGCAACAGAATTCACTGAGCCCCTCTGTTTGGTTTTCTAAAATTGTTTTTCTTACTCTAGTTCAAAAACGACCCTGTGAGAGATTATATCATTTTAAAATTATCCAAGATTTGCTCATAGATCTGTAATGTGGTTTAAGAGCCTTTCCAGAGGCAAAAAAGTATTTCCTTTCTCTTAAGGAGGGAAACCCCCCCTCTCCCTAATGAACTAAATATTTTAAATACTTGAGCAGAACAGTGGTGCAAAAGCAATTCTACTGGTGTGTATTTTATCAGGAATACTTGTAAAAAATGATGGATGTTTTCATTAATGCAAACAATTGTTTAGGGAAATATAAAAAAAGAAAGTGCCTTTTAACTATGTTTTAGGAAGATTTCTCACCAGTAATAAACATACTGATGAAAAGCATGTGCCGAGCAAAGCTGGGCTGAAATGTCAGGACAAAGTACGTGGGAGGAACAAGGCTGTGTATTCAAAAAGAAATAGTTATTTCATTCTCACGGTAAACTACAATTTATTTTACAGTAAACTCTGTTTTCTTAATATGGTTATGATTGACTCTATTTTCTTTCTGTGCAGATGACTGTTTTCGCTCTTCTGTTTAAATTCTGGCCAAAATTTTGTAAATTTCGAAGCAATCTGGATAGTGACAAAATTCTACTCGCCTTGGAGAGAAAAAGGAGGAAAAAGATGCAAAAGAAGGAAGGCAAAACAGCAGAGGTAAGGCTCATAAAGCTTAAGGTGACAGTTGAAAAACTATATAAAAACTCCTTCATAAGCAAATATATACAAATTCAAATATCTTTTTCTCAGCCTAACCCATATCTACTGAAGTCTTTTTCTTAGAATTCAAGCTTTACATGTGACCCGGCCCTAGGACGATTAGTTCCCAATCCTGCCATTGTATATTACATATGTTTAACTTGACGCAGATGAATCAATGGAATCCTTTTATTATGCAGAGAGGAACATGTATTTTAGTCATCTCTTGTGCCAAGAGAAGAGTGAAAGAGAGAGATGAATTAAAACAAAATAAATCTATGCATGGTCCATGAGTACAATGGGTAACTGCAGACCTGTCTGCACTTCCATTATGTAGTGTCCTATTTCAAAATTTACAGTCTTGGGTCACTATTGTGAGAACAAACTAAACCAGATTTCATATTTATTTTTCAGAAGAAGTGTTTGAAAGTTATGCACATGGTTTTAAAAAATATATTTATGTGCTAATTGCCTTTTTATATTCTATCTTCTCTTGAATATTTCTCTGCTTTGACAGTGAAAATGTTAGACTTTTCATGACGAGTTTCCAGACAGTTTCAGCACACTAACAGAACTGAATTGAACTGTGACCTCTGCATCTGAATGCTTGCTTGTAAAATTGTTTTTCTTGGAATTTTATTGTTAAAATATAATGTTGGGGTTTTATTTCATATTGATTAGAGGCTTTTCAAAAGTTTATTTTTTATGAAATGTAATTGCTTGGCTAACTTTGAAGAGGGAACATTCCTTTAAAGGCAGAGAAATTATTTGACTTCCAAGCTATCACAAGTAGCATTAAAAGTCCTTTACATATTTTAACTATCATGTACATATGTGTTGAGATGTTACTCCTTATGAGAACCACATGAGTATCTGGGCAGATAAAGACATACATGCCTATAAGAACATGTACACATTGTTATCCTCTTTTAGACACATGAAAATCGAGGACCAGTGAAGAGTTATTTAAGGCTACGCACCAATGTCAAGTGAAGTCTAAAATCCCAGGATTCATATTCCTTTCTCCAAAACACGTTGCCTCCATACAGATATGTCTGGCAAGGCCATTGGCAATACTTATAGCACAAGAATGTAATATTTCAAAGTAATGCACTTTTGCGTTTTCACAGGCTTATTTTTTCCATCTGTTTGTTGCCTGTCTATAAGATTTCTGATTAAGATCAAGGAAGTAAAGAGCAAATCTTGGCCAGGAGGGCAAAAACCTAGCTTTTATGGAGAACAAATGGGAAAGGTGAATTATCCTTCTAAGCTGGGAAACAGGGTAAGAAATTTTAGAAAGTGACAGGCAGAGAATGCACTTTAGTAAACAGATTGCAGAGTGTTCTCACAACAAACTATCAGTAAACCTTTTAAAACCTCCAGAAAGAACAGGCGGAACAGATAAATTTTTGAAACCCTTTCATCTCTCCAGTATCGTTTAAAAGAATTTGCCATTTCCTGCGATACTTTTGTAGCTTCAGTGACAACACAACTATTCAAATTATTCAGTATCCCTGAATAATCCCTGAAGGATACTGATAAGATTCATCCATTATAAGCAATAGAAGGTTCACTTGGCAGCTTATAGAAAGTGATGCTTTCCTAGCATTTAACATAATGTCTGTGCTCCTCTGGCCCACCAGGCTCATGTGGAAGAAGAGGAAAACTCTAGCAAGAGTTAGAAATATTTTTTCTTATATTTTTTTTCTTTTCTGCTACAAATCAGTTTTTATTTTGCATTTATGTCAAACAGAACAATCACGATCCTGGGGGAGGAATTTTACTTTCACTTTTCTCACAAATTTGTCCCTGGGGTACCCAGTCTGGGGTCACCCTGCTTTTTTGAACTAACTGGATAAGAGTTGGCTTTTGTGTAGTATAATGGAAAAAATGGGCAGACAAGGAGGTTGTCACTGGACCATGATGCATGACTTCCTATTAATTTACTCTCTCAGTATTTTTTGTGTGTACCTATTTAGGTTTTTTTTGGGCCAAATGCTATTGAAGGCTTTCAGGCAATAGACTCAGCACAGGGAGAGAGTGACTGACTGCAAGAGATACCACGCAAGCACTGTACAGTGCAGAGACCTCTTTTAAGCTTAGCGTCTGGAAGGCAGGGGTTGGTAGGTTCATGGTGAAGGAAGCTCAAATATTCAATAAAATTGAATTGATTGCTTCAGTACTGAGCTGAAGTGGTTTTTTTAAAAAATATTGCCTTGGAAGACTATGGTTTGCTTCTCTCTTTTCACACGGTTGTCCTCATTGTGCCACAGCTATATGGTCCTGTCTGTGGGTTTGTTCCTTTGTTAACTGCTAGATGTACATGCCACATACTTTAAAAAAAATCAGTAGTCACTTTTTTCAGGCTGCCTTGATGCTAGTATTTGGGATTCATTGTACATGCAATTTCATTTTACCTCCATTGTAGATTTTGGATATTTGGCTTTCAAGTGTACAAAACAGTTTCAGCTTACACTGTAAATCTCTGTTTGCTCTTTCCACACCCATAGCAGAAAGAGGTAGAATCTAACGTGATAAAACCAAAATATGCATTGATTTTCCTTTTCCATGTTTACCTCACCTCTAAGCTTTTGAGCAGTAAGCTTATTTTTTAGTAAGTGTTCTAACATCATGGGATATGATAACAACATAGCACTGCCCATTTTATTATGAGATGATGTTATTAAAGACTTCACTTATTTCACCATTCTCCTTGAGAAAACCAGCAACCTGTAGTATATTAGAAAGACTACTTCTGTATTTGTTTTGGCATCCCTGTTCCATCAATCAAGCATGCCACAGAAGTTAGTAAGCAGGCTTCTGGAGAGAAGATAAATGTCAAACTGCCTGGCCAGTTCTATACTAAAACATCACCGTTGTAGATGATGGATCCATAGGATAGAGAGGATGATGAGGAAAGAAAAGACAACTGGGAGCAAGGAAGACATATTCTAATCCTTCCCATATCTTTCAAGGTTTTCTGAGTGATTTTGGTAACCACTTGACTTCTTTTTTTCTCACTTTCTCATTTGCAACATAGGAAAGTTATATTACTTGTCTCATGATGATATTGTGAGGTTAATTATGTGAGGTATGACAATTGATAAATGTTCATAAAGAGTTTTGGGATCATCAGTCAGAAAGTGCAAAGGAGCAGCCTTGGTGAAACACTGAATCAACATGAAAATGACAGTTATCACCACAGCAGTTCACCAAGGGTTACATTGCCTTGTCCTTCACTGCAAATATTTAAAATCAGATACTGACTGTTTTCCAAACACTCATACTGTAGTTCACTGACAACTGCTGGATAAAGCTGAAATTAATCATGAAAAATCCTATATTCGGCATTTATATTTGAGGCCAAATTAAAGTATCACAAAGACCTCTCTGCCCTTAAAACATGCTGTGTTACAGATCTGCTGTCTCACCTTGATATATTTTGGTGTAGGTATTGAATCTGAAAGGAAGATAGTGAGCAGGAGTGTAGAGGTCAGGAAACTCCAATTGGGATACATAATTAATTTTTAACAAAACATTATCTTGTGCTATTTTTTGTTATGACCAACATGAATTATGAAACTGAGCATTACAAAATATTACTGTATATGACATTATCTCATTTCCCATGACAATTTTTGCTTCCTCAGACTTAGCTTTTTTACTCTAGCTCAGTAACTATTGTTTACATCTAATTATGAGTTCCTATTATTAGCAGGACAAAGAAGTGGGGGCAAAACTCACTGGCAGTGCTTTAGAGGATGAGATTGATCTGGAGAGACAACCAGCATCATTTTCAGATGGATACGGGTGGCAGGTAAATAATAAACGTTGCAACAAGTATCATCATTCAAGAGAGACACAATGATCTTGAGAGAGTGGGAAGTTTGATTTTGGCTTTAAATACTGCTGTTGCATGGTTCTTCAATAACTGTTCTTCTACAATTAGCTTGACTTTTATAAGTTTGTCTTCCTGACAGGTGATTTTTTTTTCTTTTTTTGTTTATTTTTCTAAGATTTTGGTTCTAAGAAGTACTAATATCTAACAGAATATTAAGTCCTTCAGAAGTGCAGATTGAAAAAGAAATTTTATTTAAAGTTAAATTGATGAAAAGAAAGTTAAATTCTGGAATACCAAGCCTGTGAAATTCATACCCTGAAATACTTTGGTTTAGGCTTGGATTCTATTGTGCTTGTATGTCAAAAACTGGAGCTGAACTCAATTTATTGAGTATTTGGACAGAAAATCTGTCAGAAAATAGTTCTTTCAGAACAACACTCATGATGCATCAAATCTGCAGTGAAAAGGTTACAGTTATTTTATTGAAGAAACATAAAGAATGGACAAGCCACCTTGGGCATATCACAGCTGAACTGATACTGTCATAAAATAATGGAGTAACTGTGCAACCACATAATCACAGCTTTGCCATTCGAGGCATGAGCAAATCACACTTTGGCCACTGCTGGTATTCCACAGAGGTCTTCCCCTGGCATTAAGTTAGTGATGAGCAGAATATAAAACTAAGTCTGAAATACCCACAAAATCTCAAACCACAGTGCAAACTGAATGAGTAAGCTCCCACTCTTTTTCAAATGGACCTTTTCACTTTTATCTGCTGGACAAAATTGGCAGAAAGAACTGTGAGGTTAATGAAACCTTCAATGACTTCAAAAAGTTCATACTAGACAGATATGTCAGGGAGATGAAATCAAGTCCTAAATAACACCAAAGTGTGATATTTTGGGAAGATAAGGTCTCCTATATTTAGGTTTTGAAACCACAAAAAGATAGAGTAGGACTCAGGTCAGGGGTGGGGGACAAATCAATGCAAATATCATGTCTCAAACTTGCTTAAATTGCATTTAATGGTGTTTAGAGATTCACTTATTTGCAGTAGTACTATTTTTCTGCCAATTCTGGTACAATCATGACAAAACTCCTCTTAATAATTATGATTATTCAGTAACTGGAATATAACACAATTATTTGTCTCACTGTTGAAATAGACTAGGAACAACTAGAGACATGGTCTGGAGGCTGATGGTTTTTAATGGCTCTTGCAGGCTTCCTGGTCCTATTCCAAGTACATAGAAGCCTTGGAGCAGGAGAGAATACACCTTAAAATGCAAGAAGATCTGGAGAATAACTCATCATCATTCCTTACAGGTTGTTAACCAACACTGTAGTTTAGGACAAGCTTATAGCTTAGGTGGAATTCTTTCAGCCTAAGGATTTTGCTCTCATTTTGAGCTACATACACAAACCATTGCCTCTTTCATGCTGCAGAAGAGCTGCTCTCTGCAGTATACATGTGACTTATAAACTTTCTAAGAAAGGGAAAATCAAAGTTCTAGATATCAACATTGTCTTCAGTGCACAGGTTCTACTGCAGAGAAGAATGTGGCCATTTCTTCATTATGCACAGTGGCATGTGATCTTCTGTGGGGGAGGTGTAAGAGGCATGGTCTTATCCTTGTGTGAGATGAGTATATCCTCTTAGGCCTTCCTCAAGGATATTACAAACTGGTTGCTCATTAAATAACTCATTTTAGAAACAGGGCTAGCAATGGCACCATATAATATGAAAACCACTCAGTTTCTCACAATTTAAATTTTCTTTCCACACACAGGTGCTTCATCCGTGTCCTTTGCAAAGACTGGAAACTCCAAAAAGATTCACCATTTCTCCAAAGAGTAGTGTGTTTTTTAAGAAACACTCAAAGCTTCCCAAGAAACTGAAAGTGAGTACCAGATTGCCAGCAAGACAGCTTTGAAATCTGGATTATTAAAAGCTGGTTTTCCTGCTGTCAATGCTGATGCTCATGAGTAGGAAGTTATCCCACTCCAAATCACGTTAAACTGAAGCTGTACAACCTCAACATGAAGGCAAGACTATTTTTCACTCCAGTCATAGTTAATGGACCTAATGTTGACCATATGGAATTTTATTGCAAAATAGTAGTCTCTGAAATGCAGTTATCTAAACCTTACAGTTAAAATGTTTCAAATAAGAGAGTAAGATGACTGGAGAAAGCTCAGGTCCCATGGAGTTACTGGCATGGGTCTGACACAGAACTAGCAATAGATATCTCCGCTGAAGCCAAATAAACATCAGAATGGGAAAAAGAAGTAGGAAGCAAAGAGATCAGCTAAGGACATAAAAGCATATTTATTTGAAAGTTTGAATTCCTAGAAGGAAGTGTCCCCATGAGGTTTCTTTAAGCCTGTGTTGACATTAGATGGACTGAAAAAATTCAACTATTGCTCCTCTTCCTTTTCTGCTCCTCCTTCAACTTCTAATTCTGTACTTTGACACTGCTGTTTTAGGCAAGTTGGTATCCTGACCTTGGTTGTCCTCTTAAACACATTCTTCCTGAGGTAGTGTTTTCTGTATGTGTCTTTGGAGAAAACTTCTGCATTCCTTGATCTTCTCTCTTATTCTCTTTCTACCTTCTTATCACTTCCTCTAGTTGCTGTTAGTCATCGAATCACCTTGGACCTTACACACTTCTGCAAGCGTTTCTATATTTCACAGATTTATGCCTTTTTGTACTGCAGTTCTGCTTTACATGCAGCTGTATCAGTATACATCAACCTTTGCACAGAGACTTTGGTCCTGCTGTGTAGGTGAGAAAGCTCTAGCTGGTCTCTGTGATCAAAGAGTGCCTAAAAATAGCTGCAGTCATTGCTGCAGCCCAGAGTAGCAGCCCCTGGCCCACCTTGTTATTCAGACTCTGAGACTTGCATTCCTGATAGGCATCAGGCTAACACAATCAGAAAGCAGAGGTCTTGAACAGTTTGAGATGGTTCATGCACCCCCTTTAGCTGCAGCCCATTCTCCAACACCACTGGAAATTTGCCTGCCTTGCTCCTTCCTTCACAATAGCTCAAGCTTTCCCACTGCATTTGAGTGGTTTCCTCTTCTTCTATCAAGACTCTATGGGGCTTCTCCTCAGCCATGCTTCCTGCTGGTTAGGCAAGATATCTACGAAAGATCCCTGCTGCTCTTGATGGGACAGGACACAGCCAAGTCCCACAGCCATGATGGTGGCACCTCAGACAACTGTGTTCAAGAATAATCAAAGAAAGCCAGAGTAGCAAGGGAGGGAATAAAAAGAGTGA
Source organism: Turnix velox (assembly GCA_013400935.1). Classification (NCBI taxonomy): domain Eukaryota; kingdom Metazoa; phylum Chordata; class Aves; order Charadriiformes; family Turnicidae; genus Turnix; species Turnix velox. Next base: position 257,837 of record VZTY01029611.1, read on the forward strand.
AAAACAACTGAGGTAACGTCAAGGCTGGAGGTAGAGGAGGAGATAGATGCTCTATGGTAGAGTAAGTATTCGCCGCAGCCCATGGAGAACCTAAGCCGCAGCAAAAAGTCAGAAGGGGATGCCCAATGACTCACTCACAGAAGGGTCTGTGTGTAGCCTGTGGTGATAGCAAGGAATGAAAGAGAGGTGCAAGCAGTGAACTTGAACCTGGGAAAGTTGGAGGAAAAGTGTTTTCTCTAAGTGTATAAATATTTGTTTCCCACTACCCAAATCAGTAATGATTTATTCCAATTGGCAATATATTAAATTTTTCCAATCTGAGTCTATTTTGCCAGCAACAGTAATTGGTAAGCGATCTCTTTGTCTTTATTTTGACCCATGAGCTTTCTCTTTCCCAGTTTTCCCCTTTTATGCCCTGCTGGGGGGAGGTTGGGGAGAGATTGAGTGAGCGAGCGAGTGAGCGAGCGAGCCAGTGAGCAGCTGGGTGGGAGACTGGCTGCTAGTTAGGGCCAACTCAATCACACATTGTTTCTCTTTTTTTGATGCATTTATTGAAGAACGGGTCTTATTATTTCAACTGGCTGCAACACAGCAGTGACATTCTTTACCTTTTCCAGGCAGACTAAAATCTCTCTGAGGAAGGGAATGCAGAGACATGTAATGGAAGTGGGCAGGAAAATAATGTGGATGCAAGGTTTGTCCTTAAGTTTTCAGAGCAAGAATGATGACACAGAATTTCTTGGGAACCATGGGATATTAGTCAGTGGTAGAAAATAAACATCTTCCAATGTGTTCCACATCAACATTATTGTGATACTGACTCTTGTGTAACTCATTTAATAGTACAAAATCAGAATAAGATTCCACTGGATATCTCATGGTGCACACAAGGTGGTCTTGATCATAAAGATCTTGTAATTAAACCTAGTTCTCCAGTGCCTGATCTAATGAATAATTAAAGCACTGCATTGAACTGACTGCCCTGAAGCAGCATGTCTTGGCTCACTGTGTTCTCAGCACTGCAAGTCACACAGCTTTCAGTTGTCAAGAACAATTCAGATGTTTGAGCTATCATAAAGTCACACCCTGTTCAGTTTGCTCCCAATCCAATCTGATATCTGACCCAGGTACATCTCTTACCTTATTTCTGAGTTTTGATCAACAACAAGGCCTTAAAATACTTCAGGACAAAGATATGATGGAGAACTTAAATAAAATGTAATTTGTCCCATGGCATTATTCAATGGAAACTTGCAATAGCACATAGCTCTTGGGTAACTCTCCCTACTTTGTTGCTTCTTTTAAGAGTTTTAAAGAGAGCTGGGGCAGAGTTGATTTTGGAACTAGGACCAAAGGATTAAGTGGTTCATTAAGAAAGGGCAGGGGCAGAATTAACAGCTAGGCAGGGGACAGGATAATGATAGACCTCTCCACATTTTTTAGACCACGTTAACTACCAGTCCCCAGCCACAGACTTGTCTCCATTCTCCTCTACATGTGCTTAATGCATGTATGTGAAAGGCAGGCCAGAGAGCTCCAGCTTGCTGAGTTCCTGAGGACTACCCCTGAGGTAGGGATGGGGCTGTCTTCTGCTACTTCTCCCAACCTCTTGGACAGGGAGAACAAGTCATGCAGCCCTGTCTCAGCTGGCTGAAGTAAAGATTCTTCACTTGGAGCTCATCAATGATACTACTAAGGACCATTAATGAATGCTCTGCTCCTCAGTGTAGAGTGACAGCTAAGGACAACTAACAGTGTTTTTGTTTTTCATTCTTGACACAATGACCAAAAATTGTATGGGATATATCAGGAGCTCAGGCAGGCTGGCAGGGGAAAAAAGACCACCTCTTTTATGGATATAGCTGCCCTGCTCATTTATCCTCACAGAGGAAGAAAGGGAGATAATCAGTTCAGTTCTTTCTCTCCAGTTCAGAGGCAGAGTTTCCTTCTCCTTATCTGCTTATCTCCTTCTATGTTTAAGTTTTTTGCCTGTGTGATTTTATCTGAGAAAGATGTCTTGGGTGGAAGCCACATGGAAGCAAAATGAAATTCTCCCTGTTTTCATGTTTTCCCAAATTTTACAGACAGAGTAAACTTTGATGTTCATTACATCTAAGGAGGGTGGAATGTAGCATCCTTAGTGAGCAGAGCACATGTAGCATTGTGTGGCCTACTGCTCACTCGTGTGAAAGGTGAAGAAGAATCACTAAATGCCATAAATGCAGTTTGGTATACCAGCCTAAAAAGCATGTGAACGACCAGCTTTTACTGCTATAGTCAGTACAATGCATGCAACCAAATGTTGGGAGTGTGGCAGTTGGTTTCTGTTTTGCTGTATTCTTCTCTTCATAGCATTTTGAGTCAGCTTAATAATGTGTAGGCAATGCTTATCTCATGGTGGTAGCTTTGACCCAAATCATACTTGGATTGCTTTGAAAATGAAAAATATTATCCAGGTATTTGTCATAGATGATAAACCTCCTTGTGAATATTTTTCAGCCTTGCCAAATTGTTAACAAAAATGTACCAGCAAAAACTACTGTCCCAGACAGTTGCTATGATTAATACCATACACATCTATCAAACTTAAAAAACAAGCAAAAAAAGTACTTAATGTACTTCAATGAGTGAGTACAATTTTGCAAACTGGCTCTATCCCCTCAAAGTTATGCAAACCAATGATAACCCTCTGATTTACAGTTCTGTCTCCATGTAAGCTGAAATAAATATGCACAGTCATTTATAGGCCACATCTTTATTATGCAGCTAAGGAGGATCATACATATTAGTAATGCTACAAATACACCATAATATTATGCCAATTTTATATGTTCATTTTAAAGAAATAATGAGATATAGGATGTATTAGGAGATAGGGTCTCTCATTTCTGGATTACTGAGCCTGGTCTAATGCAATAGCAGCTACCCCATAAATGCTATTTGGTGATCCATCTGAAATATAATAGTGGTTTTAGTCTCGTCCCCATAGAGGGAGAAATAACTACTGCCAGTTCCGGCAGCAAGCCTGAGAACTGAACAGGTATAAAGACTAATTCTTATTCTGTAAATGATGACTCTGTATTACTTCTGTGATGCAGCACTGTCTGCTTGTGCTGCTATCGCTTTTTTATCTTGCTTTTGAGATCTGTTCTCTCTCAGGTTGCCATTATATCACTTATGGGAGCTCAGCAGTTTTGAAGGGCTAGAAAAGTTTTACCCAACAAGCCTAGCAGTTCTTCCTTTAGATAATCAAAATTTCAGTCCTTGTTTATTTTAACTCCATACACCTTCGGCCTTTGAAGTCTAAACCAGCTGTTATCTGTGGAGTTTGCTGCTACAGATAGTGAAAACAATTCTCTATTCAGAAACCCGCAAACTTAAAAATTCTTTTGCATGGATTTTGCTTTAATGGCATTCGAAATACATAATATAAACATATTAATTCACTTACATCTCTCATTTACTCCCAAGTAATACAACATATTGGAACTATTTTGGATTTTTAAGCCATCTTTTGGATTCATAAATATTGACACTTAGATGCTATTACTATTTTCTCTCATGCTTATTAAAACATTGTTAGATCTCAGGGTGCAGTCCAGCAGTTGCTCTTTCAATTACTTTTGATATCAAAACAAGCTGTGATCATACATTTCAGGAAGGGGATTTATACACTTTGCTTTGATTTGCCTCCTGCTGCTGCATTAGACATAGTATCATACTATGAGATTAAGTCCTGAAAATCTATAGTGCCAGATTATGTTATTAAGGTGCACACTTAGAGTGGTTTGCAAGAGCGGCAGTGGCCAGGCCATTTAAAAAGGGGCAAAATTCTTTCTCACTCATATCTGTCAGTGTTCTGCCATTGCCTTCATGATCTCTGTTTCTTGAAGTACTATTAATGAATAATGAAGAACTGGGGATTAGTTTGTCCCTTGCACGGTGGGGGAATCTGTTATTTAATCATTGGGCAATGCTGCTAGCAAGGAAGAGATGTGCTTTGAAGTAGACCAGATTCAGCAGACCAGATTTCTATTACTGTTTCTCTTATGATACAGTCTGGCCAGGGCCAGACTGGTTTGTGTCACACCTTCTACATCTTCACGTGAAGAGAATAACTGCAGCAAATTATGTTCTGCAAATATGTTTTACTTACAAGAAAAGAAAAAGAGAAACCTACATTAATGAAATCTACAGATAAAACTATTGATGAAATGGGCATTTTCGTAAATGTGGACCCCACAGTTCCCTGCTGTTGAGAACACTAAAAATAGCAGGTGTCCCTTCATTGCTCCTTCTGTGCCTTTAGCCCTGTACTGTATTACAGACCTGAGAACATTTTCTGTCCCGTAGCAGTTGTATGCTTGTGAAATGGCCAGCCTGAATCTCACCCAACACTACTACTTGAAAGTATTGACTTAAACTTGTGTGTCTGTAAAAATGATTGAAAAGAGACCAGATGTTTCAAAGTTCTGTCACAAACTAGGGAAAGAAAATCCTTGAATTATTTATGCTGCTAATATTAAGTACTGGTCCAAACTTAGGAGCTGCAGTAACACAGCTTGAATTTGACCTGTTTAAAACTGTCTTATTACATTCAGCCAATGATTTTTTTTTACTCCCGTTCCTATGGAAATGCCTTTACTCTGTCATTACGAATCATGTCTGAATACAGCTTAGATGAGGTTAGCTAGTAATTATTTAAGCTTATGGAATATTGCTGGTTTTAATACATTCGGTAGTTGCTGCAAAATACTAGGGAAAGAGAAGTTTGAACAAAAATTTTTGATCTGGATCTGCACTCACAGTTCAAACCTACCTCTCTCTAATGGTCTGATTTGGAGCATTCTCAGGATTTCAGAGAGTTATAATTCACATCTGTGTTTCTAACTCCTTCATGCATGATTGTCTGAATGTGTGCTTTTGGAATAGGTCCATGTCTAATAGGCTAAATTGTAGTTCCCAAATCAGAAGCCACATGGTATTGCTATATGGTTGTTTTTCCTCTTATTAGGTAGCCTTCAAATAAAGTTCTGTCAGTCCAGCACATTGGATTAATTCAAAACACCAGTCTACACTTTCTGCCTACCTACTAATGAACTCATACATTTTGATTCCTAACAGTGATTTAGTAAAGCATTTGCACAATATCCAAGTAATCATTTATTACCATGCTGGAGCAGATTGCAATTATGGAGGACCCACTGAACTGTCCTAGTATGGTCAGGGTAGACAAAATTTAGATAAGATTCTCTTATTGTTAATATTAATTGAGCCAAGCTAATTTGCATGTCAGGTCCAAGCTGCATTTATTTGCATTTTCCTATATTTCTCTACTAATTAAAATATTTTAGTTTCATGGTAACACATGTGAAAGTGTTGACAACAGCATTGCTTATTCCACATGTTAATTATGTATTAGTTCAGAGCATGCTGACGAACTGTGTGCATTTCTCATGTTAAGTTTTCATTTCATGTCAAAGGAAAAGTGGAAATGTAGTAAGCTCTATACCATATGGGTTTGAAAATCCTTTGTTGGCAAGAAGTTTAAAAAGAAGGGATTTTTGAACAAAGCAAAGCAATTGTGCCATTAATGAGAAAGTTAAATGAAACAAATGACAAGGCAAGCAAGAAAAAAACACAGCATCACACTCAAGGAATGCACAGGCACACAATAGCTTATGCAATATTCTCCATCTGTCAGAGTCAGTACAGAGATTTCATTGGAAATATTCATTCTAATAGGCTGTGGTGCCTGTGGCTGGGTAAATGCAACCAACAAGCCTTTAGCATTCTTAGTAGCTTTTACCTATAAGCAAACAAATTAATTTCATGCCAGCTGTGATACCAAACTAATCTGAATTAATTTTGTAAGCCCCAGACCTTGACTGGTTTGAACATCATTCATTCCAGAAAAAAGCTATTTTGGAAATCAAATCTTTCACATCTTTACAGTTTTGTATGTGTATATGTGTATCCAGGTATGTATGCATTTCTATAAAATCTATACTTCATGGATTTGTGTGTGCTTGTCTGCATGCATAAAGACATAATGTGCCTAAAATCACCTCGTTTAGTAAACAGGTTTACTGTCATAATCACCTAGGGCTTTAAGTTTTGTATACATCGTCTTTTTTCCTAATACAGTATTCCAAACATTTTCTTCTGTGTATCCTTTTTTCAGCTGCAGGTCTTCAAGTTTCATTGAAATGTTTGTTTGTACTCACTTGCATTTGAGAGGACAGAGCCACTGCACTTGCTTTGTTGAGAAATATGGCTCTTTCCAAAGGTCTGCAAGGCTGCTGGAAAGGGAAAAAAAAATGCAATTTTTGGGAGTTCATTTTCCTCTAGAAAGCATATGCAAGAAAAAAAATTAACTTTCCCTATGTTTTTTCTCCCAAATGAGAAAGTAATTAACAGCATGTGTTGGGCCATTCACTCAAGACTATGATAAATCATTAACTGTTTTTAAACTAATGAACTGAATGCTTGTTCTAGAAAAGGAGTATATATGATTGTGTTCATCTTCCAGTTGTGTTCTTCCAGTTCAAAGATCATCTCAACTCCTGGCTGAGTGATCCTGAAATCTACAGAATACATTAAAACTTGTTCTCTTCATGTCTTTGGAGGTGCTCAGCAACTGGCATTAGTAAGCCTGCAGAAAGACAGCCAAAGGACAAAACCAGCGATCTTTTGGGGGCTGCTTTTTCAGAGTGAAACACCAGGAAAACATGGCTTTGTCACTGTGGCTCCACACACCAGCATATTAAAAAACCCAAACCAAAACCCAAAGCAAAACAAAATCAAACCACAGAAATACATAATCTTGTTGGGCTTGCCAAGGTAATGTAGTACTAATCACAGATTGCTTTCTGAGACAATAGTTAAGCACTGGAAACAAACTGCCCAGAGAGCTTTTGGTATCCTTATTGTCATCAGAGGGGTTCTAAAAACAGATAAGATACGCACATCTGCCAGGAATGGCTACGCATTTTCAGACCTACACTGGGGCAGCCGAGTGAGCAGATGAACTGCTGAGGGAGTTATTTTCTCTGCATCCATATCCAGGTTATTCTGAATGCAAAAGCTTAGTCTCTGCTAAGGAATCTTACGACAGTCAAGGGCCATGACACTTCATTTGCTCTGCACCCGAAACTCCCACTGAAGCCAATTATTCAATCTAGTTTAACAAAGACCACGGCTTCTCTGGCTGTACAATTGTTGGTAACCATCAACAAACTGATTCATCTACAATTGGGCCAAATGTTACAAAATCTGTTTCTGAGTTCTTGTTTGTACCCCCATCATAAGATTACACCAAAATTAAAGCATGCAGTACTTGAACTAACTTCAAAGGCTGAGCTTGCACTTCTCGCTAGTTCAGCCTTTTTATTGGTTCATGTTTTCCATTTGGCTTTGACATCCTGTTTCTTACTGATGCCCTTCTAGAATTTCATTTACAAATATTACGTCCCTGGTTAGTGAGCCATGCTAATTAATACTGTGGTGGAGGCTATGGATTATAGTAATCTCATGCCTCCCTCTTGGAAAAACATTGCCATTTTTCCAGACGTTTACATGTTATGCCGTATTGAGCACGGCCAAATTTGTCTTAGAAAAATGTATCCTGAACTCATTTAATCAAAATATATTTAACTAAGGTTACTTATGCTGTTATCTATCGCCGGTTTTGTTAATCATGAAGCTCAAAAAATTTCAGTGCAGTAGAAACCTGAGCTCCACAGTTTCCTAATTAGGTTATTTCAAACAAAACAGTAAAGTTAAAACAGGCTGATTTAAGTGTACATATTTTAAAAAGTTTATGCCAATAACAAGTTCATTAAAAAAACATGAACAGATGCTTTGACTGCTTTCTGGAAGCTTGACACATCTGACTGTTCCTCACTTTTCAAACCTGGGACCACAATCTGACCACAATGGATTTCAGCTCCACTGGGGATTTTGTAGTCAGACACTCCCTGACTTCTGGGACTTCAAGTGCTGTCAAAGTTAAGGCTGTAAAGAAAATCTATTATATTTTCAGTACCATCAAATATAGAATCATAGAATATATATCAAAAAGAATAAATATCAAAAAGAAGCCATAGAGCCTTTACACGACATAGCAATCCTAAGTCAATAGGCTCTTCCAACAACAAAAAAAAATGAATGCAATGGTATTTTATTAGGAAGAGGGAGGATATCTTTTCTTAGCCCAGGTGATGTAATTGGAAACAACAGACAAGCTTTCAGGCTTGCAATTTGTTCACCAGGTCATAAAGGGGTCAAGAAATACATGATCTCTGGGGTACTTGTTATTTTAGTTTTGTTTTAAATTGTGTTCGTGAGCTCTCTTTTCATAAATGGACATGTTTTAGTTGATGTGCCTACAGTATGATGATACAAATCACAACAAATCAGAGACACCCCCCACTCCTTCTGGACTGTAATTTCTGACCCAGAAAGGAAAACTTGCCAACATCGCATAACACTTACCATGTCATCACCCCAGCATGAATTAAAACAGGCTAAAATGAGCAATTTAGAAACCTAGAAGAAAAGGTCAAAATACTTGCCACAGCAAACAATTGCAAAAGTGGTGCTTTACATAAAACCAGGGACAGTCTTTTTTGTCTGAATGAGCTTTGTGCTATGTTAATTTACATTAAAAGGCATAGATGCCTCCAGGTAAAACCCTGCAGCTGCAAATTTTTTGGTGTTCCTAATCTGAGCAAGGTCTCTTCTCCTTTCCACACAACTCACTCCTTTCAGAGGAGCACATTTTGCTGAGAGCTGCCCAGAGCAAGCATTTTAAACATAACCAAGGAAGGGACTAGATGTACTGATCTGCAGAGATTGAGTCTCATTTTTTATTTTAAGGAGGCTTTCCCACTTCACAGCAATTGTTTTACACTCAAGGGTAAGTTGGTCTGTCATTTTCTGTCAGAACTAATTCCTTGAACAAAACTATAGCTGTAGGAACAGCAGCACTTGGCCACTTTCCACTTTCCTGGAAGTCAGATGGTCACTGGTGACATCTAGGAAAAACAGAAGCTAACAAAAGGTCTGATCTAAATCCTATTAAGATAAGAAAACCACTTTTTATTTCAAATTGCTTTGGGCTACCAAAAAGTACCCATGAAGCTTCTGCTCAGACTTACTGTAATGCATCCATGATCAAGGAGAGTACCAGTAAATGTACCATGGTTCACGGCAAAGCAAGGGTGGGGAATGAAAAAACTTTCCCAGTAAGGGACTGCTACTCAACTATAGAGGTATAAAGGAACAGTAAAAAACATTATCTTTGATGACTTTATTTCCACTGCACACAGGCTACAAAACATTTAAAAACACAAGACACAAAAATACTAGCATCATTTAAAGGGTGTTGAGCAAGGAACAGGGACTGGAAGGAGATGTTTATGTGGGTGCCTTTCAGTGCTTTTCTAGGAGATCAGATGGTAATGTAGAATGTTTCTTTCAGGAATAACACTTGCTTTTAAGTGGAGATTGTCTAAAACAGATTTTCATGGTGCTATACTAACCAGTGTATTTATTTCAGAAAGGTCTTCTGTACCTGAGGGACTCTAGAGTGACAGCTATTAAGAAAGAAAGAAACACAGTCCAGAAAAGACACTGGAGGAAAAAATGTGACATGAAAGTTGATGTCTCAGATGTAGAACTGAAGTTTGTCTTCTAGTTCTTGGGCCTGAATATATGCATCAGACATATCTTGATCCCAAGTTGGGAACTTGTGAAATAACTTTGTATCTTTTTTAGTGATATAGCTCATGACTGTAGCAAACACAGCATCATTCATGTAAACTATATCTATGTGTAATAAATACTAAAAATCTGACTCTTTATAAGTGGAACANAGACATATCTTGATCCCAAGTCAGGAATTGGTAAAATAACTTTGTATCTTTTTTAGTGATATAGCTCATGACTGTAGCAAACACAGCATCATTCATGTAAACTATATCTATGTGTAATAAATACTAAAAATCTGACTCTTTATAAGTGGAACAAAACTTACAAAATTTTGGGTTTTTTATCTTTCTCTATTCCAGAAGCATGCATAAAATCAGCAAGCTTGTGAAATCCCTGTCTGCTCCATTTATTCTGATTTGAACTTTTGCTTTTTTTCCCCCCTCCTTTGCTTGCAATGCCCATTTAGAAGTACAAAAATATTTTTCTTCCCCTTACTAATTTTGACTTTTTTCACTTAGGAATCATTGATTCACTCTCATTTTTTGTACAGCTGCCATTCCAATTCTGCTAAATAATTTCTTGTGCCACCATATATCTTTGTTTGTTCCACAGCACCACTGATTGATGTTGACACAGCCGTAGTAAGACAGTGCTGGCTCAGTTAATTTCTGGCACTATAAGGGAAGGAGAAGCACAGATGCATGCATTTTCATATGTGGCAATAGCATTGTTTAACCTTTTATTTTTTGATAGAGAGGTAGATTTTATAATAAACTAAACTATTTAGACATGCAGCTGGCTCAGAGGATTGCTGATGTCCCATGTGATCTTTTTCCAGTAGATTTTTTGTTCTAATTTGATCCAGATTATGACTATCTAAAGACTTTTTGTGGCATATGCAAAAACACTTGATTGCCACAGTCCTACTTCTAGTCAGCTCCAGTCCAGACCACAGAAAGCACAGTGTTAAGTATAACAGCTGGCATTCTTTGTGGAAAAGACAAGGATTCACTGCCTGAATTTTCTCTCACTTAAGTCAGGGGTAAATTTCATTTCAAATTTCAAGAGAGCACCAACAAGGAATGATTTAGCATGAATTCCTTCCTTCACCCCTCTAAAGATGATTTCTTTCAAGGACACCATGAAGAAGTGTCAGTTGTTGCTGGTGCTCCAGCATTTTGGAGAAGGAAAGTGGTGTGGGGATTCCAATTTGATAATTATAACTAATTATAGTTCTTGCCTTTTATGTCCAAATGACAAGTGAAGCAGGTTCCAGAAACCCCTGAGACTGGGTGAACTAGGAAAGAAGTAACTGTCTCTAAACTGTATACCCTGGTGTTTTCAGAATGTTTATTGCTTTGATGCATTTGGATGTATGGGGTCCACTTGGGTCCAAAACAGCCTTGTAATTTATGAAAAAGTGGAGTGATAGGAAACAGCTCTGTGCACTAACTTAATTTCTGCTCTCCTTTCACAGCTCTTCTTCTGATGTAACTTTTATCCTTTTTTTATTCCGATTTGCTCAGTCCCAAACTGCCCTTTATACAGAACAATAAGGAGTTGGCTGTGTATTCCACAGTAATAATGTCAAAGAATAATGATAATTAGCACTTCATTTACTGTCTTAAGGATAACATAAAGATGCCTAGCCAGCAGTATCTCTGGCACATGGGGAAACTGATGACACAGAAAAGTATTTAATGACCTGGCCAGCAATTAAGTAAGCTATTGAAAACAGCAATCAAGACTTTTTTTTATTTGCTGAGTTAGGTCCATCCACCAACTGCTTATGTCTCACCAAGACTGATGTTTATAGGAAAATTCTTCATATATCATTTATAAAGATAGCCATGAAACCTACCATGCTTTTATTCCAAGTAATGTCATAGAATCATAGAATCATAGAATAGTTTGGGTTGGAAGGGACCTTAAAGATCATCGAGTTCCAACCCCCCTGCCATAGGCAGGGACACCTCCCACTAGATCAGGCTGCCCAGTGCCCTGTCCAGCCTAGTCT